>OOFC01027544.1:2850-13791 GCA_900323345.1 Pseudochromis fuscus | reverse complement strand
AGGCATACTGCAGGGGAAACACAGGACATGTTGTTCATACACTAAATGTCTTGATGTCTCCAGTTTGTTGTTTTCTCTTCTTTCATCTCAGATAAGATAAAACCTGAGTAATCCTGCGCTCATCTTGTTTTTCTTTGTGTATCTGTATTCATGACAGTGTATTGTCTCTTCTGGCTAAAGATAAAACAGGATTATTTTCTTCTGGTGTTTTACATTTTGTTACTTTCATGTGTGTTTGTAATGATTTCTTGAAGCTTTTATATTTGTGTCCATCACAGAAGACGGGTTTGATCCCAGTGTCCTCAGCCTGAGTGCACACGAGGTAAAACCTACACTTACTGTACACACTGCAAAGTAAATACACTTTAAAACCTTTAATATCTTGATTTAAGTCCCAAAGAGGAGACGTTTCAGACTAAAGATGATTAGTCCAAGTCAGCTTTCAGTCAAATTTGTGTATCGATGGTTGTAAAGAGCTTAGTATCTGTACATGTATACCACAGTCGGATCATCAACACGGCAAAGCTGTGCTAGCTTTTATATCCATTTTTATTTTTTATGTACTCTATACGAGAAGTGCTCTTGTGGTATAAAAGCTGAGCCGACCTGTTTGCTGGTCCAACACTATCACTGACCCGGTGTTGACCTGCAGACAACATGCAGCTGAACTGAAGGTGTTGTGGGCGTCAGGGTGAGAGAGAAGTCACCTACACTCCAGTGAAGAGAGGAGGATGGTGTGTGTGAGGTGGTGAGATCATCTGAGTCATTTATTGAAAACATGGACGTAAAAAAAAAAAAAAACTATATTCAGCTCCAACAGAGACTGGAAATTAAAGATGGATGTGGACACTGGGGATCAAAATGAAGCCAATGTGGAAGTGTAAAAAGGTGCAATACCACCGATGGCCACTAGATGCTGCCTCTGAAAAAAACTCACTCATGAAATACTCAGTCAATACATTTTTTCCACAAGTCATTAGTTGAAGTCGAATCTTCTTCTCAGTGATCTGGAGTCCATCAGAAAATCACTTCATCATTAAGTAGAAGATTTGGGGGCGTGGTCAGTTTGATTGACAGCTCTGGTCTCCAATGATTTACAGGTGGTTTGGAGGCTCAGTCACCGGTGAAGTAGAGTCTGAATCAGAGTGATCAGATTCAAGGGTCCAAATATGGTCACTTCTGGCTCCAAAAAAACAACATGGAGATGTTCAAATGCCACAAACCAAGAGGTGACATCACTGTGACTATGTGAATTTCTTATTTATCCTCTAGTGGCGCATTTACACTGGTACCTACTCGCTTCGCTTCGCCTCGGATCGCTCATGATCGGCCCCTCGGTTGCATTTACATTGCCGAGGATCGTCCCTCCTCCGTGTAGCTGGTCATCATTCGTGACGTCATCTTTTATGCGATTCTTTGTGACCTGACCAGGTACTTTTTTTGGAACCACAGGAGAGGAGGTAAGAAAAGTTGTACCAGGTACCAAGTTCCAGCTACTTTTTCGCCAGTGTAAATGCGCCATCAGATCACATGAAGAGGCTGCAGACGTGAGCACTGAGGAAAGTTCTCCATCATGAGGGAATAATCCACAAGGACTTCAGCATTTAAACCTTTTCCTACTCTCTTAAAACAGAAGTAACCTGAATAAAGGAACTAAAATAAATATGTCTGACTGTCTAAAGAAGTTGGAAACCTGCTCACATGAGGAAGCAGCCACAAAAAGCCCCTGTCTGTCTGCCTGTCTCTCTGTCTGTCTGCCTGCCTGCCTGCGCGTTTGTGTGTTTGTGTGCGTCTGTGAGTGTGCGTCACCTCTCTCTCCCTGCTGCTCCTGCCCTGTGGTTTCATGTAGGAGAAGCAGAGGTCTGTGAGGCTGTTGTTGCTGCAGCAGTCCATCGTCCCATCCAGACGCTTGAAAGCTACAAGAGAAAAAAACACAGAGACTGACAACTACCTGCAACACGTGATTTTCAGTTGGCAGCTGAAGATAAGACAATAACAGAGTATCACACACAAATGAAATCACCCTGTTGATAGGTTATTAAATTTACTTGTGTATGAAATTTGACAGGATTTAGGAGGAAATACGTGGATCATAGCAGAGAAAAATAAACAAAAATTTGAACGTGTTTTGTTGAATGTGGGACGCCATCTTTAATTTAAACTTTAAGATAAAACTGAAGCTGCTGCTGACAGTTGTGTTTATTATTACAGATGAACAAATGTGGAAACAACTACGTCAGCGAAGCCTCAACTTTGCTTGTTTTCTCTGACTGACAAACTTCAAGATTTTTCACATATGCCAAAGAAATAACAGCAGCTCCTACATCTACAGTCTGGGCAGAAAAAAATACAATGAAACGACCAATCAAACATTAATTAAATGCTTTGTCAACATCCTGGAAATCACTGTTCCATCAAGTGTGTTGTTATTACAGTAATTAGAGACCACGGAGCAGCAACAGGAGCTCTGATTGGCCAGCTGTTGAGCTCTTACCTCCCACAGGAGTTGACAGTTGGCCAATTAGAGCTCCTGTTGCTGCTCTGTGGGTTTGACCTCGAGATAACAGAACTAATTAAATGTTTAAAGCAATTAATTCATGATCTAATTTAATAATTTATTTTTAAATAGCATCAATTTATGAAGCGGAGTAATTAAATACTGATTATTCCAGAGGCACACGGCTGATTCCTGTTTGGATTCACACACACAAAACAGTTATTTTATTGCTTTAAAAGCGTCTGTCTGCACACGCTCCACACCCACCTCGTCCGTGAGCCCAGCTGGGCTGCAGGCTGGCGACGGGGACACAGTATCCGGTCTGTGGGGTGTGAGAGAGGTGAGACAGGCAGCTGGTCCAGTCCTCCACTCCCCTGACGGGACAGTCCTCCAGCCCCGTCACGATGTCCCCGACGGACAGACCCCTGGGACCGTCGGCTGCAGAGCCCTGCACACACACACACACACACACACACACACACACACACAGTGGGATGGGTTCAGAACAGCTGAAGCATGGACTGACAAACAGATGTTACACTGCTGCCACTGAGCAACATCAGCAAACAACTGTGGCTGAAGTGTTGCAGCTCTAAGGACGACTCGGTGATGCTTTACATTTGTCTCACAGCGAACAAAAAAACCCCACCCCAAGAAAACACACTGAATCCAGGTTGTTTACACTGATGTGAAGCTTTAAAGTGTCCTGTTTATATGCGTTTGTGCATGTAAACATCAAACTGTGATGACAGAAACCCAAAGAAAGAGGAGCAGGCAGGAGAGGATGTAACGCTGTTGGATGTAAATAAGTTTTTAAGGCTTGTTAGAGCCTGATATGTAACAAAACCCAAAATGTAAGAAGTTGTTACATTTTGGTCAAAGTTTTTACTTTCTGGGTTCAGCATCTTGTTACATTATCGATCAGTTGTTACATTTTTTGTTTTGTTACATTTATTTTTTTATTACATTTCAGACTCAGCACGTTTGTTACATTATCGACCAGTTATTACATTTCGGGTTGTATTACTTTTTTTTTTTTAATAACAATTTGGACCATTGTTACATTTCAGGTCAATGTTACATATCGGGCTCTAACAAGCCTCCTATATGATGCAAGTGTCTCATGAACCAATCATATTACCAGAACAAAAAACAACAACAACTTTTCTTTTTCATTTTTTAAGCGATAGTGAATGAACAGTTTTATATTTATTTTATTGCTCCATTGTATATATTTTATTCATGTATATACTGTTTACTGTATTTTATTCTTGATTTGACAAAACAAACTTACTGATTAATATAGTCAAAAAAAACCCTGAAAACCACTGAAACTTTGAGCTGTGCAGGTTTCACTGCAGTAACATGAACATGAGCAGCAGTGAAAGTGTTTCCTGCAGCAAACAGGAAACAGAATTTTCTCTTTTGTCGATCGCAGAGTTAAATAAATGACATCAAAAGCTCTGATCTCTAATTCAACAAGGTGTAAACTGTGTAAAATATTAACAAAGAGTGATACCTATGTTGTCATGTAAAGGTGGTAATGCTGCAGTAAGATTACCCCAAAGTTACTTATTACAGAGTTACTGCTACTGAGTATTTCTACATGGACGTCCAGATCTCTGCCGTCTGAATATGATCCCAACTGAACGAGGACAATCACGTCTATTGTTGTTGAAAAGATATTAAAAATACTTCACTGAGCCACACAGCTGCACTCACTGACATGTTTCTTCATTACCAAAAAAATATGGCCGCTGTGGTTTATTTAGAAACAGTGGTCACTTTCACAACTGAACACTTCCACGAATCAGAAAGTCTGGGGTCAGTCTGTGGAGTCTGTTTCTAAATAAGCCACAGCGCTCACATTTTTCACAGTAAACCAGCGTAATAACCCTTTAAAATGTAAAAACACGCCACAAACTCTTCCAGCTTCACCAACACAACCTGATGAATCCAGGTTCATTGTTTTATTACAGCAAAAACTGAACAAGGTACGAGGAGAATTATTATTGTTGAACTAGTCCTTTATGTGCCGACACCGACCTGTACGACCTCGGTGACCAGCGCCCCGGCTCCGGTGGAGTACATGGGAAACAGGAGGACGGGCAACAGGAAGAGGAACGCCAACGCCGCCACGCACAGGACGAAGTTGTGCCACACGCCTGGAAAAGAAAACAGGAAATAGATTTTTAATTTCACACATTTTCAGCTGAAATGTTTGAACTGAACTGACTGAGTGAAGCAAATTTAAAGGAACAGTTGACAATTTTTTAAAGTTTCTCATAAAACTAATAATTATTCATCTATGTCGCACTAGTTTTAGTTTGTTGTGTGTTTATGTGCAGAGCTGCAGTGGAGAAACAATAACACCAGATTATAAAGCAAGTTACAGGAGGAATTATCCAAGAATAAAAACCAACTTGTAAAACTGTGAACTTCCCCTTTAACAGAGCTGTAGCTGGTAATTATTTTATCTTTCAGACTCTTGTTTTGATTGATTGTTCGTCACAGTTCACAGGATAGTTTCTCAGGGGGAGGCAGTCAAGTCATTTAAAGCCAACAGTTGAAAAATAAACTCATAATTTGTATCAAAATCCAAAATGGCCGTGAACAAACACACCGTCTGTGTCGTATATGTTGTTATTTATTCATGTTTATTATATTTTCAGAGAATTTTTTTTATGGCTGTTTTAAATTCTTGCTGATACTTTATCAAACAGGGATGATCTCCAACAGATATATTTGTGAAGTGTTGATTAATATGTGATGAACTTTTTAAAATTCATTACACAAAAAGTCTTTTTAAAGTTGGCACATGAACTATAAATGAGGACAAAATGTTAAATTAAGAGTTAAAATGTCTCGTTTTGTCAACAAACAGAATAAAAATGAAAAGATATTTAACTTTCAATCACAGATAATCAAAAAAAACAAGAAAATATCCACATTTAAGAACCTGAAACTGATTATTTTTTAGGAATTTTAGGATAGAAAATGACTTTAGTGTCTGTACGTGTTGTAAACTGATCATAAACATCTAAATCTAACCATTCATTGCCAGGTATTTTGTGTGCACATCACATTGTAGATAATAAAAGCTCTTCTCAAACTTCACAGAGGAAAAGCTTCGTACAGAAACCACCAAAACATCCACGGTAAACACCAGGACTGTGGAGTAAACTCTGTGTGTTTACTGCTCTAACAGCCAGCTGCATGTTGTCCACATCATTTACCCGAACGATGTCGTGGAAACGGAGCAACCACCGGCGGCTAAACATAGCCGTTTATACCGTCTTAATTACACAAACCACGACAGGACATGTCTCATCATCTGACGAGGTCACGGCAGCAGCGACACACACAGAAAATAAAAACCTGAGTTGTGAGGAATATTGAAAATACGAGGAATTTAATTACTGATCAATGCAGTAAACAAACAATTAAAGTTGCATCATCTCTCTACAGGAATAAACAACAAACATGTTATGTCAGATGCCCCCCTCGGCGTACAGGACGATCTCCACTGTGGACAGTGAGGGAGGGAAATAAATAAACACAGCACGCCGTTATGTCACCGCCCCCCAGTGGGAATAAGATCCGTCTCCTCCTCTCTGATTGGTCATGTGACCTGAGTGGACGACTCATTTTTTGGAGTCGTTTTGTTGTCGTGACAAAAACAAAAAAAGACAAAAGCAACAAGGATTTCTTCTCCAGACGGTTTAAGATACAGGTGGTTTTTCCACAGCAGCTCTCTGGCGCCCTCTGCAGGCAGCAGACGGTGCAACAGTCACTGAAGCATCAACAGTATTGTATGTGTTAACAGCTGGAACATGGGGAAATAATTCAACTATCTACACTCATGAGAAGAAAGTTTTAAACAACCAAACTACTGAGAATGATCAAAGTTTCTCATAAAAACAAAAATGAAAATACCTTAAATATAATTTTTTTAACTTTTAAATCTGATTTTTAAAATGTTTTTCTTCTGATTTCTTGTCATTTCTGAGTCTGTTTTACTGCATTTTTTAAACAAATGTCATTAAAACTAAACCTTATTTAATAAAAATGTATCAACAACCTTTAGATGTATTAAATGTGTTTCTCCTCTCACAGAGTCTGTCTCCTCTCTGCTTGATCTTTAAATTCTTGCTGATATAACGTTGCATTAAGTTGCTATAAGCAATTTCCAAGCTGCCTACTTCACTGATTTCTAATCACCGACGGCGGCAGACATCAGTCACACTCATGCGTGAATAACCGCCGGCTCCACCAATCAATTCATTAACCTCTCATTTTCTTAATTGCGGAGAGAAATGATTTGATGTGATGCAGCTGTCGGCCGCTCGGCAACAAACTCCTCAGAGTGACCTTCACTGGCAAAACACCGCGCCGGTAATGACTGTGATTAATAGCTGCAATCGCATCAGCTGGCAAAATAATCAAAGCGGCAAAGAGTTATCAAATAAAAAACGTTTAGAAATAAATACAAAGTTTTACCGGCGCAGAAGATGCGGAGCTGCTGAGTCGGCGATATGAGGTTGAGGTGCGTGGTGAACAGGTCCACGAACGCACCGGGGTACAGCACGAACACGAACATCCCGAAACCGTTCACCCTCACCTGCTCCCTGAGGAAGAACATTACACATGATTAAAAGATGGGGATCGGATCACAAGTGGACAGCTGAGACACGTCTCTGTCCACCAACTTTATTTGACATGTCTTCAAATTGTCCTGCTGACCAGCTGCTGAAAGGAAGAAGTTGTTTACAAGATACAAATAAGTACAGGACACTTCAACCTCAGTGTATGTTGCACTGTCTCACTGTGATCTGATCACCCGAGACACATCTTAAAACCAAGTGTGAACAGGGTCAGTGACGCCAGACCAGGTAGAAAATGATCTAAATTCACAACTTAACCATCTCAGAAACACATGAAGGTGAAACTGCTCTTCAAATATGCTTCATATATCGTTGATGTTTAAATGCTTCAGACATTTTTGCCCCTTGTTTAACTCTTGAACTCTGAATAGCAGAAAAACATTTTAGACTTTTAGTGAACAAAAACACTGCAACTGCACATGAATGTTAGATTTTGCATGTTAAATCTGAATTTGAAATCAAAATATAATCAAAATAATAATTCAAAATAATCATAAAAAGTCCAGATGGATATTTGGAGGCTCGGGTGTTAAAGGGTGAAAAGGAAAAAGATAAATGTAAATTATTTCTTAGACAGTTCAACTTCAATGGTTCAACTCATGCTCCAACTCATCTCAGAAGAAAACTGACTGTAGCTAAACTGATGACCTCAGTGGTCATGTGACAAGTGTGTGTGTGTGTGTGTGTGTGTCCTCCTCAGGTCTCTGTAGTCAGAGCACGTCCATTTTCATCTACAATCTGGAAGCAGCTCAGAAAATAGTGGAGGCACAGAAATAAAAAGTTGGAGATGTGTGTAACTCCCGTGTGGCTCACTGCTGCTGTTCACTCTGCTGGTTGCCATGGTAACATATTGTATTAGTGTGTGTTACCTCAGTGCTGCCACGGCGTGGCCCAGCTCATGTATGACTCCACTGAGCAGCAGGGCGATGAAGAAGTAGGCCAGCTGACTGGTTGGTAGATTGACACCTGGGACCTGAAGACACATCAGAGACCAGAAAAAAAAAAACAAGAGAGATGATTGGTGGAGGTGAAAAATCATCTTTTAAATCATCACTCACTGGGTTGTGAGAAAACCCAGGGGCTACATCCATCTTGAATATACAGTGTAAGGTGTCTATGGATGAGCTACACACAGCCTGTACAACACAGCTGAAATAAACACCCTCCATCTGGATCACCACAGTTGAAGCTTCCTCCCGACCGCCGCCTCCTTCTTCTTGTGCTGTGTTTTGCTGAAGTGGTGCTTTTCTGTTTTCTGTGTGGTCTGTATTTTATTCTCCTGCCGGCTGCGTTGAGGTTTTTTTTTTTTGCAGCTCCGAGCTGAATTTCTCGGATATAAATGGCCTGCTAATAGCTTCCCATGAATCACCTACAGAGGTCCGCTGGGAGTAGCGCTCACATTAATGCACAGCCATTTGACACCACCATGAATAAGAAGTGAATGGGAAAGAGCGCTCCTCGTAATTGGGGGCTCTTTTTCAGCCGCCCTCATTTGAATTTCACAGGCTCTGAGTGAAGTTTCTGAAGGACGTTTTTTGGTGTTGACCTCCAGTTAATGAAGTGGAAATGGGAAAAATCTCACTGAATATTTGTCAGAAAACACAAAGCATCTGTGTTTGATTTTCCATCACATATAAAAAGGCCAGAAGTCAACCACCTACCACCACCTGCAGCGTCTGCTGGCCTCCTATCCGGGGGTTGTCCGTGGTCATCTGAGCGAACGTCTGCTGCAGCGTCTTTATCAGCAGCACCACGGATCCCAGCATGGCGCCGATACCGAACACCAGACCACTGTTGAACCTGGGAAACACACAGCAGATGAAAATTACTCTGAGAGGCGTCATCTGTAAATGTGTAAAGGTCCGTAAAACTTGAATGAAATCAAACAGTAATGGGGCAATTAGTGACTGACGTTACAGGTTTTAAGACATATTGTTCTGTATTTCCCAGGTTAATCAAGGATGATCCTCTACTTCTATCTAACTGAACAGCTAAACCCCAATAGCTGTTAAAATCACTGTCACTTTGTTTAATAGTGCAATATCGTACGTTGACGTTACAAAAAAAGTACATGCAAAAAAACTATCATCTTTCTTTTTAATTTCTCCTCAAACTAATGATACATTCAAGATGGTTATCTTACCCCTCAAAAAAGAAGAGTTGGACCTAACAAACACACCATTTGTAGTCAGAAATACTGCATCATTATAAGTGTATACACGAAAATATGCGTGACTGATGTTGCATGTGACTGACGTTATGGATTTTAGCCTCTGACCTTTTCCTATACATAAAAAGTTAAGCCAGTTAGTGCTCATCCACCATTAGACCCTCGCACCTTGTAAGAGAAAACAGAGAGCCATTTAAAATTTCTCAAACCATCCTAAGTAGTTTCTAATCAATTTTTGTTTTTTTGTTTTTTTTTCTCATCTTCACCTATTTGTGGAATTGCTCATATGGGGTTACTCTGTAGAAATAATAGTTTAGTTTTTGAGGCTCATTCACAGGTAAACTCCAGTCTCATTTACATCGGACAGTGTCCTCAGATTCAATGGTCAGACTCGCCTCCTCCCTTCACATCCAAATGTGGTCACAAAATCTATGGCCAAACTTGAGCTTTCTAGAAAGCAGGGCATGAACTCAGCTGTGCTTGTAAATCCATTAACAGTAGGAATGCACAGTTACAACAGAGTGATCCGTACCACAGGTAGAGGGCCCGGGGGTTGATGCGGGCACAGTACGCAAACAGCCGGTTGAACATGGTGGTCTGCCACCTGACGTGGAACGGTGACAGCATCAGCCCTCGACTGGCGAGCCATGACTCGTAGCTGATCCGGTGCGTCATGGACGTCTGCGGGACGGAGACGGAGTCAGTGCAAGTCCACCTGGTGATTTACTTCATCATTGTCAACACGCTCTTAATTTATTCTCCTCGAATATTTAGTCAACTAAATTCAGAGGATTTTATGTAAATATCCTGGAGGTGATTATCATTCTACTGATGAATAAATGTCACAAAATCAAAAAAATAATGAACAAATACAGCAAAGAAACATATAAATTAATGACCAACATGGAGAGGACGGTTACAGCTCTGTCACTACCAGTTATTAACTCTGAGAACAACCAAAATCATGTTGTGAGTGTAATCAAACAGTAACTGTACAATGTAATGATGTTTATGCATATTCATTTTCATATTAACTTTTATAACATATCTTATTTTGTATTAAGTATTATTTCTTATTCCCTACTGCTGTTTACTATTTTTTGCTTTACACACTGCAACACTATAGTGGCGGCTGATGACGTCAACTTTCAGCAGTTGATGAGCCAGTTAATAATTAATCGACTAATCGTTTGATTAATCAAAATAGTCGTTAGTTCTAAGATTTTGTAGCCTGCTGTTGCTCAGATAGAGTCTATTATAGAAACTATATAAACAGAAATGTTTTCAGACTTCACCCACCTCACACCACACCTGTAAATAAATTTACATTAAACTGTTTTTATAGGAGTTAAGCTAGCAACTGACGGCCTGTTGATACAACCGCAGGTTAAACGCCCTCTGACGTCAGTTTATCTGTGTTTACTCGCTGTCAACTTTGTTACAAATAATGAGTTAAATATTCACCCTGAGCAGTGTGTCGGCCAGATACACAGCACACCAGCCTGCCATCACAAACACCAGCAGCGACACGGGGATCATGGTGCAGCGGCTGGATCACACGACTCTCCGCGGACACGACTAACCAACCTGCGCCGCCTCCATCACTCCCT
>OOFC01027521.1:6753-22295 GCA_900323345.1 Pseudochromis fuscus | reverse complement strand
CATATGTGTAATATGTTTTAGAGCATTGAGGGCAGTTTTGAGTCCAAGACAAATTTCCCCAAGTGGGACAATAAAGTATAGATTGATTGTGGGACAGACTGTGGTGGACACTCTCAGGAGGCTGTGGGACACACTGTGGTGGACACTGGCAGGAGGCTGTGGGACACACTGTGGTGGACACTCTCAGGAGGCTGTGGGACACACTGTGGTGGACACTGGCAGGAGGCTGTGGGACACACTGTGGTGGACACTGGCAGGAGGCTGTGGGACACACTGTGGTGGACACTCTCAGGAGGCTGTGGGACACACTGTGGTGGACACTCTCAGGAGGCTGTGGGACACACTGTGGTGGACACCGGCAGGAGGCTGTGGGACAGACTGTGGTGGACACTGGCAGGAGGCTGTGGTCCATCATGTCCAGAACCTGGAGACACAGGAACAGTTTGTTCTCCACCTGCAGTGGACCTGCCTCCTCACTGAGCCGGGTCGGACCCAACACCAGTCCATAAGAGGAGAAAGACCCGGACATGACTGTGGGTCAGACTCTGCGCAGGGACACTGGTGGACACACAGTGAGCAGCAGGGGAAACAGATGAACGATGAAGGTCCAGAGGAAGACTCAGAGCAGGTATCTCCTGTGTGCAACACATCAAAGCTGCTGCTGCTGTGGTTGTGGTGGTGTTTGTGTACTTTTTATTTGAAATACACAGGAGCACAAATACTGTGAAGTACAACCACTGAGCAGCAGATGCAGCTTCAGCTCCACAGCAGATCCTCTGCACATACTCCGCATGTTGAACATTGTGCATCTCTGATGGACAGTTTGTGACCGTCAAACACTGGTCGCACTCCCCCAGCTCAACATGACAAACACAGAAGTGTACACAACATCCTGAGTCCACACATTCATACACTGAAGACAAACAGACTCAGTGACGTGTCCGGACTGCTGCAGCTCAGCGAGGAGACACAGTGAGAGTTAAAGCTTTGTCTTCAACATAAACATGGTTATTTGGAGCAGAAAAACATGGACGAGGTCGAAGGTCAAATGCCAGACGAGGCGAAGTAAAACAGGACGTGGGGGATCTGGAGGTCCGCTTGACTTTGGACCCAGACCATCTGAACTAATGAGGCCTGGTTCAGATGAACAGTTAACCTCTGCAGCGCCCCCTGTCGGCCGTCGGTAGCATCAAAAAACCTTCAGGTCAGGACGAGTTGTCAAAGGAAAACACGTCAACAACACTGGAAATAATCAAACTCGACGTCCTGTGGAGTCTGTTAAAAATATAATCAGGGAATATTTACATGTGTGAAAACAAATTCAACTCAAAACAAATCAGCCAATGTTTTTGTTGTGAAATCCTCCATAATTACACAATTGTTTATAAATTTACACAAACAATACTTCAATTCTACGATAATTAATTATTATGATGAAAGGATGATTCTCTTACATATTTATTTGAACATCTTTAAATGAAAAATATAAATTTCTAAAAACTGGAAAAATCTTTCTGCTTCATTTTAATTGTCAGTAATTTAACATGCATTAAATGTATTTCATTAAAAAAATGTAAAATTTGAATAAATTGGTTAAAAAAAATTAAAATGTGAATTGATGGTTGTTCAGGGTTAGTTGATGTTGGTGTAAACCTGAACACCTTCTGCAGTGTTAGTCTGTTAAAGAGAATTATTAATTATTAGTTAATTTCCCAGTGAACTTGTACAACACTGCAGGAACATGGTGTCTGTACCTGGATGGTGAACATGGTCTCACTGTTTGTTTGTCAGCATCTAAACTCCTCCGACCTGCTGTAAGTGGGTCAACATGTAACAACACAGCAGAGGTCGTTCACCTCATGGTTCCTGCAGGAGGTTTTTATTCTGAGCCCGGCAGCTGCACCATCACGCCCACCTGATTGAACAGTGCTGAAAGTCACACAACACAGCGCTGACACACAACTCCACACAACAGCAGCAGAAACACAACCAAACATTTTACTCACTTTAAAAATTACTTTGTAATTTCCTTCTCAGCCCTTCCTGTAATCTGGTCGGCAAAGCATATTTTAATATTATTTTCTGAGGAGAAGCTGAAATCATGTGGAGACACCAGCCAATCTGGAAACTAAGCCAAAAAGATATGATTGTATAAAATCAATGCTGTGGGAAACTGTAAAGATCATTTTAAAATAAGTAGAAGTGTGAACTGACACGAGCTGAACATAAACTCCAATCAGCAGAATGTGAAGATGAAGAGGGAGCAGTTGGTGCCTTTAGCTGTCAGGAGGTGAAACACTCACTGCAGGGTCACAGAGTTCAGACAGGAGGGAAAATCTCAGCACGTGAAGTGAAATCAAACCCTCAGTGTGGGAAAGGTCAAATATTAATATGAAGGGTCAGAGTGTAGAAGATGTGCAGTTGTATAGGTCGTCATGTTGTCCTCCTCAGCATCGACAAAACTATTATAACATTATTTTATAGATCTGCTACTGAGTCCCTCTGATGTCATGGTTTTATCTGTGAAGGACAGGAACAAAGTGAGATGTCAGGGAAGCTGCCTGATGAATCACAGCTTAACCCAGAGTCTGTTCAGACAGCTGCAGAGGATAACCAGCTCAGATTTAGATGAGGACTCCCACTGCTGACATGGGAGACCAGAGTGAGAGGGTGAAACTGAAAGAGAGGAGTGAAAGGAGATTGGAAAATATAGACAAGGTAAGAAAACACAACAAAAGTGTGACGTGGTTTTAGAAGCTGGAAGAGGACGAATGCATGTATTCAAAATCTGAATTTATCAGATTCATTAAAAAAAACGAAATTCCTAAATAAGATCATTTAATGTGCATGAAACATTGAACTGACCTTTGAGCTCAAAATCTGGGAGGCCTCATGGCTTCACAGAGTAAAACCAGTCGTACACAGAGAACACAGAAATTATATTCAGTCCAACCCCCCAAAAAATGTAATGAAAAAAGAAAAAGTATAAATACCTGCTAAATCTTAAACATTTATGACATACACTGGATCAGAGTCACATTTGTTTCACCTCCAGCTTCTGAAGATAATCGAAAACATTTTATCTAATTTGTCAGCTCAGACTTCACAATAGAAGTTGAAGATTCACCAGGAATGGTTGATAGAATTTCTACGTATGCAGACGATGTGATTACTTATCTACAGAACCTCTTCTTCTTAATTAATGCTCCAACTGACTTCAATCCAAACATCCTCATCTTCAATCCTGAAATATTCATCAATACATTTCTCCACAAGTCATTCTGATGTCATCAGATAAAGTCAACTCTTCTTCTCAGAGATCTGGGGGGAGGAGTTAGGGGCGGGGCTAGTCTGATTGACAGCTCTGGTCTCCAATGATTTACAGGTGGTAAAGTCTCATCCACATTGGACAGTGTCCTCAGGTTCAAGGGTCAGACCCGCCTCCTCACTCCTCCCTTCATATCCAAATATGGTCACTTCTGGCTTCAAACAACCAACATGGCCGCGTTCAGATACCAAACTCCTGACTTCAGAATGTGAGTCCACAAGCCTGTATCAGGTTCTGGTTGTTTTATTAAACATTTCAACTGTGTGTACATCTTTGCTGATTGTGTTGTTTTGGTGGTTTTGTGTATTGTGTGTCATGGCACATTAGCATTTTCCATTTTGTATATAATTCATGGTTTAAACTTTTCTTCGTGTTGCTGCCTCTGACATCCATGTTTGAGTTATTCTTCATTTCTCATCAGTGATTTAACAGTAGAAATGTCATCGAGCTCTGAGTTCATCTCCTTCCACAGGACTGGAGTGATGATGTCATCCCACAGAAACCAACTGATAAGTTCTTATAAAAGATGTTATTGCACAGTTTCTGACCTGTTTCATTCACTCTGACTCTCAGTCTGATTTCCTGATCCTCCTCAACATTAAATAACTTTGTTACCAACACAACAACCTTCACAACAAACTCAAACAGTTTCCGGTTTCCACTGAAATCACCAGCATCATACCACAGAGCTGTCGCACTCATGACTGATGCAACAGTTGTCCTACTGAACTGATTACTGTAAATGCACCGGGGCGAGGCGCTGAGACGCTCCAGTTACACAACACAGAAATCTACACCCTCATCCTGTGAGTAATGATGAATCCACTTCACTCACCTGCTGAACAAACCTGAAGAAATGTGAATCCTCCTCAGTGTTTCACACCAGTGACACAGCAGCCACATGTTCCCACTCATTTTAACCTACTTCCAGTCATATGAATGATAGAGTTGGTTTTACAGTGCAGGTGCATCAACACCGTCTTTCAGCTCTTTAGTATCTGAAGCAGAGTAACTGTGTTTTCTTTTGTTAAGTTTTAAACTGAGATGAGTTTTGATGGGAGAAATACACCTCTGTAATTGTCAGAAGTTCTCAGAAAATATTCAGGTTTTCAGTGTGGAGAGAGAAAAACAGTAAGAAAACACGTAGTTAAAATGAACATTTAAATACAGTATTATTATGTTTACAAAATGCGTCTGACAAATATAAAATACAGTATTTTCCTGAAAGAGTTTTTTTCTTTTGGAGAAAGTTGAAAAGTCCTCAGGGCAGTAAAGCTTTCAAACACAAGATGATGCTCCACTTATCACAAATTCATTATTCCAAACAACCCAGCTACTTCAGTCTGATTTTACATTTTTGGTTTTCGTCTCCTTCTGCTCTGAAGTATTTGGAAAGTGTGTGGATCCACTTTGCAGGTTTTGATTTAAGGTTTTATTTCAGCAGTAAACTTAACTGTGTGTAGTTTGTTTCCTTGAGCATCAAAGACAAAGACACATTTTCAGAAGTTAAACAAAACAGAAGTGAAGTGTTTTGCAAGTGTCGAGTGATGAAGACAGAATTTAAATGAACTTTCAACATTTTATTATGTCTCATTACAAAAACTTCAAGTTGAGGTTGCAGCAGGAAAGGTTTAGAGAATCTCTACGTATGCAGATGATGTGATTATTTATCTGAAGACCCCTGCAGTCCTAACTCACTCTGTATTTGCTTCTCTTTGAGATGTTCTTCACTTCAATGAGTCTCCAGCACCAGTTCACATGTGATGCAAACAGCATGAGGTTCTTCACTGCTGCCAGAAATGGAGCAAATGTGATTTAACCGATGATGAAAACACCGGGTACCACACCCTGGACGATGTGCAAATAGTTGACCAACAACAACAACGGGTGCTTCCAGATTAAATACACCTTCAAACTCCTCCACTGGCCAGTGTTCACATCAGAGCACTGGCCAACACTGGCTCAATCCTTGTTGACCCCTGTAAATACATTGAGTGTGTTTACAATGGAGGACCCACGGTCATTTGTTCTAAAACATCATCTGTTGACACCGAGTCCTGAGGAGATTACACGATGAAAATATTTTTCAAGATCTGAATATTAATGCTGAAAGTCTGCATCACTATCACAGCTTGTGGATCCTACATGTGGTTTTTGTTATTTTATTGATAACTGTAAAGAGAATCAACTTTCAGAAAATTCTTAACGTCATGTCAAACCAGCGAAGAAGACTCTGCAGACATCTGAACCTGAGCTGTGTAAAAACTCCTGTTTGCTTCACCTGATGTTTCGTGTCACGTCCTGTCTGCCTGCTCCTCAGCAACAGTGTAGATTGCACAAGTCCTGGATGATGCAATGTTTAACTGGAGGTGAGAAAAAGGGGCGTGTGTGGAGTCGGCCGGTGTTGTGCAGTATCCACATGAACATGTACACACTTTGTAATAACAAAAACAACAAAAACACACAAAGCAGAAGAGTCTTTGAGATGGTGGAACTCCAGATTCCTCCAGAAAGTTTTACAAAGTTGCAGAAAAACTGAAAAACGATGATGGAGTTGCAGAATAAAACTTTGAGGGAGTGAACTTTGTTGTGCAATTACTGTTATTTAACTGTTATTGTTGTCACACAACAAACAGCCTGAGAACTCAGTGCACAACAGATTCTCACCAGGGAAATGTGGGAATATTAAAATATTTAACTTCTTTTATTGTGATTTCAGCAGGTTAAAGTCATACGTTGAGCCTGGTCCAACCTGTGTACTTTTACTTTGAAACAGCATTACTCAAAGTGAGAAGGTTGGAATAATAACTTTATGAGACAAACCTGCATAGGATGGATGACACTGATTTATCAACTTGCACTATGAAGCCAGGAGTTTGGTATCTGAATGTGGACAAGTCTGATTTTTTGGAGCCAGAAGTGACCATATTTGGATATGAAGGGAGGAGTGATCTTCCTCTTCTCTCAGCCTAACATCTCGTTAATGATGAAATGATTTTCAGCTGGACCACCTGATCACTTTATCTAATGACATCACGATGTAAATGTTTAACTGAGTGTCACATGATCAACTCGAATGACTTCACTTCAAAAATGGTTATTTTCAGAGTTTTCTGCAGCCAGCATCTAGTGACCGTTGGTGGTATTGGAGCTCTGGTTGTTTCATCACTGTCCTGATACAGTCTCTGGATCAAACATTCAACTGCAGCACAAAAGAAGTCAAATCAATAGCAAATAAGAGAATAGATCAGTGATGAGGCAGCTTCTCTTTCTCGGAGCTTTGAGCTGAGGTGTGGATCACGATAAAATCGAATAACGTGAGCAGTCAAAGTTGTGCTGAACATTGTGATCAGTTCATGTCCTCGTCTCAAACACTGATGTGATTCTTCTGTGTGAGAGAAGGAACATCATGTCCACACGTCTGAAACCTCCTCCAATGCTTCTCTTTGTTGTACTGAAGTACCCCTTCATACTGGAAATAAATATTTTTATCTACACAGAAAAAAACATCTTTATTTATTCAATGTCATCTGAGATGCAGCTGTGCCACATGCTGCCGGGAGCTCAGTGACACTTACAGTACACATACATACATAAAATATATATTCATCTGTGTACATGCATGACAACATTTTACTTTCAAGTATTTTGTTTATGTGCAGCTTCACTGACTTGTGGTGGTGGTGGTGGTGTACCACAAGGTTCCACATTAGGCCCAGTTTTATTCTGTTTGTTTCCACTATCCCGACAAAACAAACCTGTTCTGGTTCTGTTGTTCCCGTCCCAGTGTGTTTAACTGGTCAGTTGTTGGCATCATTATTAACATGAGCAGATAGTTTTCATCAATGAACAGTTTCAATATTTAATCTGGACTTTGTACTTTGTTCAGCGAGGTACAAACTTTTAATCAGCACTTCACACGGTGCACCGAGCTCTTTAGCTTCACTGTTGTAAATCACTGCATCTGAAGTTTGAGCTGCACCATAAACATCAAGGTTCACTATAGTAATGAGAGATCCTACACATGTGATGTCACAGTATCTGAGGGTTATTTTAGTTGGCATGTTGCGGCGTGTTGTCTAAAAAAGGCAGCGTGATGGAGGTCGGTCGTCAGAGAGGGAGACGTCCTCATGTCAGTACAACCTGCACACCTCAGATCAAACATCAACCTGCAGCACACTTTAAATGGGGAAATATTTATAGATCAAAAAGGTAAAATTATTGATTTATATATATCCACACAAGGAACCTCATTAAACCCAAAAACGTCCAGCAGCTCAGTAAAAGTAACCACCACATAAATAGTAGTAATTTTCTGTAATTGAAACAGTTTGAAGGTTTAATTTGTTTTGTTGTGTAACACATGAAACCAGTGGAACTGATCATTATTAATTCAATGATCCACTGAGAAAGATTTGGTTTTTACATCCCTGAGTTAAACACATTCATGTCTAATTACAGAAGCATTGAAGGAGATTTTAAAATGTAACCATTTAATTTGTTCACATTAGATTTACTGCAGTTTATTTTCCCATAGAAATCAAAAAGTCAAATGTAAAGTAAATCAAGACATTTCCTGTAAAGCTGACATGTTTGAATCCTCAGGAGAAAAGTCTGCGTCACTTCAGAGAAAACACAAAGTTGCACATGTTCATTTCTTCAAAGTCTGGTGAAGGAAACTGATGCAACTGTAAAAAGTTTCAGAGTAACAGGAGCTGAGGTGTTGAAACAGCAGAAGAACCAAAACAAAGACCTGCTCCTGTCCTCATGTCCAGGGAGGAACAGCTGAGTTCAGGGTGTTTTAAAGGAGACAGCACAAAGTCTGAATGTCAACACTTTGAGTTGTGACACTTGTGTCTGAACCACAGGCTGGATCTGGATTGGATGGAGCTGATGTGATGTCACCGCTGGTCTGTGGACTCACTGTCAATCCAGTTTTATACTGATCAGAGAAAGTTAACTTTGATATGAAGAAAAATAAAGAAAACACACAATGTGCTGAGTGAAACACAGACAGTGGAGAGGGTTAGTTTCTGCTGCTTCACCTGTTGCTGTTCATCAAACTGTTCATTTTGCAACAGAAAACATAATTCACAGTAAAAACAGATCCAGAGTCAGACCACAAAGTGTTTCCACCATCAGTCCACAGATCTTCTCAGGAGGATGATCCTCTCTCCAGACGTGCATCAGAGGCTGTTTGACAGGAACCGTTCCTCTGAGTCATCACTGATTGGTCGACAGACGTGACTGTAAGAGTCACAGTGAGCTGAGTAGTAACTCCTCAGGTATGAGGAGTGTAACACCAGACGATGACAGTGTCTCAGGCTTCAGACCAAACTGTTATATCACCTACAGACTCCACTGGTCAGTTCATAGATGTACATAGATGGACGAAGCTAACATGACATCATCAGCTGGTTTGTGGACTCTGATCCTGATCCAGCAGGTATCTGAACGTGGCCATGTTGGTTTGTCAGAGCTATAATGACCATATTTGGATATGAAGGGTGGCGTGAGGAGGCGGGGCTGACCCTTGAACCTCAGAGTATTTCAGGACTGAAAATGACCATTCTTGAACTGAAGTCAGCTGGAGCCAGCCCCTGGTGGTCATTGGGGGTACTGCAGTTTGAACACTCGTGCATTGCTGGAGTGTGACACTTCACCGCTCAGTACATCCATCAGTGTCCTGCTAAAGGTCGTCCTGCTGCTGAGATAAACAGTGACATGTGCAGCATAGCTCTGAGGAACATGGAGCTCTGTGGAGGAACATGAAGTTCTGTGGAGAACAGGAAGTGTCTGTTTGGTGAGGACTGACCCTGTAAACACCAACCACAGACCGAGGTGTGTGTTAAACAGAGGGGTCAGTGTATTTAGTTCACATTGTTCTCAGCATGTTTGGATGGATGTGGTGTTTTGGACAGATAAGGAGCAGACACTGGACTTTATTCTGACTGTTTCAAGCTAAATATGTCAGATGAGGACGTTGAACCATAAGAAGTTTCTGGGTGTTGGTACACGATGACCCTGGTTCCCTCCAACCTGTGTTCTGGATTGTGAGCTTTCCTTCCCTGCCCCTGTAGATTACATAATGTTTGATATCCTGGCCTGTGCTGGATGTTGTTTACATGTGGAGATGTGGGTCAGATGACTTCCCCTGGCAGCAGAGCGTCATACTGAGGATACTAAACATACGACAGATACTGGATACCAGCCTCAGGACACACTGAGCAGGTTTAAAGACCAGCAGGAGGTTTTTTAAATAGATTTTGGCCTGAATACCCTGACAGCAGACACCTGTTTAAAGAGGAGTTAATGTTTCTCTGGGTTGTACGACACTTTTTAATGGTGTTGACAAAGAGACAGGAGGATGGAGCAGCTCCCTGAGGTGTTGGTGTCACAGGTGGTAATGAGTCTTTTTGAAGCTGCAACATCCACAAATCATCAGACAGTGTTTTCATTAGAGAGGATGATACAGAATCTGAAATCTGTAACTGTCCCAGTGTATCTGCATCATTCAGAGTCCTCCATCATCACCCCCACAGCCACAGACCTGAGGGGAACCTCTGACCATCACATCACAACAATCCCACTTCCTGCAGCTGAGATCCAAACCACATCATCTCCATCACAAGCCTGAGACTATCAGGACCTGCTGGGAGATGTCTCCAACACTTTGGACCGATCCACCCGAGGACATCAGGAGGCGGAGTCAGTGACATCTTCTCAATCACTTCCTGTAAACTCGTGGGATTCAGCTTCAAGTCACTTTTACTTCACTCATCTCACTGTTCACACTTTGACCTGCTGCTATTTCTCTGATGCAGTTTTTCCCACTTGTTACATTTATTCTTGATACATTGTTTTGTTTGTTTTCTCTTCTTTTTAATAGTTTGAATATTATTCCAATGTGTCGTCTTTGCCTTGTGTCACAGTGTGTTTAAACTGCTATATGATTGTTGTGGTTGCTATTTTCCAGCAGATCAGCATCAGATATTAATTGTTATTCAGCTTTGGTCTAATTTGATGTGTAAATTGACAATGTGGATCAGAATCAATATGGAAAAGAAAAGATCTTTCAGTTTAATGTTTGTACATAAAATACAGTACATTTGTACAGCACAAAATCAAACCACAAACCACCGTCTCCACCACTTCCTGGAGATGAAGCAGTTGAGAGTTCACTGGCTCCACTAACATAATAACTGATGTTGTGGAGACACTGTCCTGGGTCTTTGTGCAGCACACAGGTTCAAACAAGCATCAAAATGTTGATCCTGTGCAGGAAGCTGTGCACAGATCTGATCCAGGACCAGTTGTTGCATGACTCATACTTTGGGAACTTGTTCAGTGAATGATGAGAATGTGAAGCGATGGTAGCTTTTTATTTTTGCACGGCTCTTCAGGAGGAAGCAGCGACCAGGCTGAATGGCTGCTTGTGTAACTGTTCCAGCTCGGAGCCAAAACTTCACCAAAAACACATCGTTAAAACTGTGGAGTCAGAGTCTGAGGCGGCTCCAAACCACAAGCACTCTGCTGCAGACAAAAGGCTTCTTCTTCACATCTGGACCAGGAACAGGAGCTGTCAGCCCGGGGGGGTTAGCAGGGCTTTTATTGTGAAGGACAGAGAGGGATGGTGGGAACAAACAGGAGGCACCGCTTTTATTTTCAGGATATTTAAAGACTTTCCTGTTTCTAACAAGGAAAGTGCAAACAACAGACCTCATGAAAAAGGAAATAAAAACTCATGTAAACATAAACCAAACATAAAATAATTCACCTCGAACATACTGATGAGCAACAGTGAATAAATGTCACAGTAAACTGCAGGTTGTCATTTTCTCTCCACCTCAGCTCCAGACTTTGAGTCTTTTTTCTGAACATTCAAGTTTTTTCCATAGAAATGTTTAAAATCTTTGTGTTTTCACTGTGGGATTTTGTGCATCCTCCACAGGTGTGTGTGTATTTGTGTTCATGCACCGTTCACCACCTGCAGAGATCAGGTGGTGAACGGTCAGCAAACACACACCAAGACTGCAGAGGTCAACTGAGGACGGCAGGAGGAGGAGGAGGGGGAGGGGATTTAAAGATGTAGGATCAGAATGTGTGTGTGTGTGTGTGTGTGTGTGTGTGTGTGTGTGTGTGTGTGTGGCCTCTCCATGGAAAGTCCTTCACTGATCCTCTGCTCAGATTGCTGTTGAACAGGTTCCTATACGTCCTGAGTGGGAACAGTCCTTCAGTGTAAAGAGAAACTACTTCCTGTTTGAAAAACTTTGATGAACTAAAACAAAGAAACTGTCGCGCTGTGTTCACGCCACATCAATTTCATTCAATTTAAAAACTTTTTCCAACCCACAGCAACAAATTCCCATCCACTCATATCTTTACATTCACGTCTGCAAGGCTGGTGTGAACCCAGTTACCCCAAATGGCCTGGGGGCCCAGGAAGTTGGGGGCCCCAGGCAGTTGGGGGGCCCCCTGAGGACCTACAGACATCTATAGAGGGGCACTGTGCAAAGTTTACAATGACAGTGTGGGACTCAGCCTCCCTCGGGGGGAGAATCTCATTAAATCAGGTGAAAACATGTTGAATTTACATGATGAAAGCCTGGTCCCAGCCCCCATCCTCCCACAGCCTGTGGACGTGCAAGAAAACAAACTCGGTGACCTCCACACTGCCACAGATCCACACAACATGCAGGGATGCACACTTCCTCAACTGGTAGACACAGTTTACATGTTACAGGCATCGTATCATATATCAGTGTTGTCCTTCCTCAGGATCATCACTGAAGTTTCTGGGACAATGTGATGAGTTACCCCGGCATCATCAGATGCTGATGTCTCTGTACCTTCAGTATTTCACTTTTAATTGATTAAACTGTGTATAAATTATCCTCCAAAGATTCCTTGTGCCATGATCTACAGTGTTTCTTTTTTCCACCTCCAGTGAGATGACATCTTCTCCTCAGGGAGATGATACATCAGCCCTGCCTCCAACAGTAGCATCACCACCATCAGAGGCTTGGATCCCATCACCTTGTACAGAGGCCTGATGAAGAGTGTGACCTCACAACAACACGACCAGTAGAAGATGTGTTTTGGGATTTCAGTTTTTTTTTTTTAAAGCAGTTTCTCTTCATATTGTCAACGTTAAGAAACAAATGTTCATATTTTGCAATGTTTTTGTCAGTGTCAGATTATTAACATAACAGGGATGAACACAGGTTTGAGGGGCCCCCTGTGAATTTTTGCCCAGTGCTCCAACACAATCTAGAAACACCTCTGAACACTCTGCAGGAAAAAACTATTTCATGTTTGGTGTGAACAGTTTTATAATCAAGGAAAAGTCTGAACTTTGGGGGTTAGTGTCATGAATTTACTTACAAATCTGAGATGGTTGTAGTCAGATTTTAAGTAAAAACCCTTTGCTGAGTTAGTACACAGTTGAGGTTTGGTTTCTGCAGCTTCACCTGTTCCTCACATTCATTTAAAAACTGTTCATTCTCAGGAATCAGTAAAAGAAATAATCCATCAGGGTCAAACCACAAAGTGTTTACACAATGAGTCCACATGACTTCTCGACCTGCTGATCCTGTCGACCTGGGTCAAAGTGAGCCGAGTACTAACTCCTCAGGTATGAGGTGTGTCGACCAGACAATGACAGGAGTGTGTCAGGGTTCAAGACAAACTGTTACAGTTACAGATTCCAGTGGTCAGCTAATAGATGTAATTAGATGGACAAAGCTAATGTGACGTTGGTTGAAAGGAGCCAGAAGTGACCGTATTTGGACATGATGGGAGGAGTGAGGAGGCGGGTCTGACCTTTGAATCTGTGGACACTGTCCAATGAGGATGAGGCTGGAGTTTGGATCAAGTCTTAGAGACCAGAGCTCTCAAACCAACAACACTCCTAAACGCTCTGTTTGGAAAGCAATATCTGCTTAATGAAGTGATTTTTAGATGGACCACCTGTCAATCAGACTAACCCCGCCCCTAACTCCTCCCCCCAGATCTCTGACAAGAAGAGTTGACTTTAATGACATCAGAATGACTTGTGGAAAAAATGTATTGGCTGATTATTTTAGGACTGAAGATGAGGATTTTTGAGCCATTTCCTCCTGGTTTAATTCTGTAGATAAGTAACCACATCGTCTGCATACGTAGAGATTCTATTAACTTTTCCTGGTGAATCTTCATCTTCTATCGTGAGCTGATAAATTTGATCAGATGTTTAAATATGATCTTCAGAAGCTGTAGATGACTGCCTGATGCCCCCGTATGTTTTAATGTTTTGAAGATTTATTGAGTATTTGTATCCTGACTGCTCCTTTTCCCCCCAGCTACTCAATAGCATGATTAGCAGCTCTACAACATTTGTCAGGAGTCTTGCACTTCACACTTCCACATTGGTCTGATCTCTGACTCTGGTTGCTTTGTCCCCGTCTAGACACAGTCTATGGTGTGAACATCTTGGTTCACTCTTGTGTCTGTGACTTAAAAACAAACACTTGCTGCATAACGTTACAGCATCGATGAGGAGGATCGACACTTACATAAAGTTTAGTGTTTGCAGACTGAGATTTGGTCCAGTTTCCAAACTCTAATCAGCGTCGACAAACAATAAGTCAATACAAAGGTTCACTGAGCGACTTTCATTATGCAACTTCAACATTAGCAGTTAAACCAGTCGGGACATTCCTGTCACATGTCGACCTTTATATCACCACAGTGGCCAAAATAATAAGGAAACATCACAGACGCATTACAAATTAGGATTATTCCAACAAATATAAATGTGTTCAAGTGGGATCAAATATAATGAAACATGTTACATATTTAACAATCCTGGAGCTTTCTTCCTCCATTTCGAAGATCCAAAAGCGTGAGGGTATAATATATGAATTAATTCCAACACTGTCACCACAGACAAAGCTGTGAATTAAATATTTTCTGTGTTTTCTTGCACAGACTGATCAGACCTGAGAGGTCCTGGGGTCATTCGGTCTCTGTGACTGATTCATTGATCTCTGGCTTTGATGTCACTGAGTTTATTTCTGAGCAAACAGTTTTAACTTTGGACATTTTAATAAATTGTACAGCTTCTGTTTAATAAGTGGATTCATGTATATTTTTCCTGCTATTTGCACTTTTCTAACAACAGGTTGTAAACACTTTGAAAACAGCAGCTGGGTCTTGATGAAACCTCTGACACGATTGTTGTGATTGTTGCTCATGTTCAGGCCTGTGTCAGATTTATTTGTGTTACGCTCGAGCTGAGACACAACCCAGCATTAAATAAAAAGTCTCCTCCTCCCCTCACCAGCTTTTATTACAGCTCATTTTGTACAGAGAACAGTGTGGATGGTGGGCGTGTGCAGGGAAACACCTTCACTACCTTTATTAAACCAAAACAAACAAGGCCGACACATGTTTACAGGCTTCCTACAGCCACACACCAGAGTCAACACAACTGTCACAACACAAAACATGAAGCAAAGCAGTGGAGACCCAGCTGGATGTGCAGCCTTTGAAACATCTGAGTGCATCCTGCAGCCAATCAGCTTGAAGAAAACCTCAACACTTGTTCCCAATCTAGCAAGTCAACACACCTGCAGCTGATTGTGCAGGATCTCCACTGAGACACTACATAATCAAACTACCACAAATAAAGCAGCAGCACTTTGAAATGTGCTGTATTTTCCACTTCACATTATTTTTATCAGAGAAAAAGCTTCTGTGCTTGATTGAAAACTCAGCTGATTGTGAGCAAGCATGTTGTGAAAAATAATCCTCTTGAAGATTCAGTGATGAACTGCTACACAACAAACTGAACCCTGCAACACCTGAAGGAGGGAAATGATAAAAGCAGCAACACAACCCACAACAAACTCAAACTAAACATTTCCACAACAACCCAGAGCCGACTGAAGGTGTCGAGTCTGGAAACATCTGAGGAGGAAAACCCAACCTCCTTAGAAAACCTCCAGCAGCTGATTGGAGCAGCTGAGGACCATCACACAGCTGAGGACCATCTCCACAGCTGAGGACCATCTCCACAGCTGAAGAACATCACCACAGCTGAGGACCATCACAGGAGGACCACCATCATCAATCATAAAAAATAAAATTCTTTCCCACCACACTAACTTTTCTGTTCACCAGCCAAATAGTCTGTAAAGATTCTTTATTTCATACGAACAAAATCTAAAAATAA
>OOFC01027513.1:7808-21162 GCA_900323345.1 Pseudochromis fuscus | reverse complement strand
AGAAGAAGAAGCAGAAGCACGACAGTGACAGGCAGCAGAGCCAACCAATAAAGAGGGAAGATGCGAAACAGCACAGCATTTGTTTTTTTTTGTTTGAAAAGGCTCGATAGTATGTCGGCCATCTTGATGGGAAAAGTGAGTGCAAAAAAACCAACCGACACAAAGTATTACGCACACTCTGCAGGAAGGAGGTTTCACTGAAGCACTTCCTGTTTAAAATACCACGGGAAGCATACGATAATCGGGGATTCTGCTAGCAGTTAAGCTAACCTGTTGCCCAGCTTGTGACAAACCACACTCATGCAAATTTTTATCGTTTGGCAGCACTATTTGTTATTGCACCTTAACATGCATTTCTTATCCAATTATTCAATTAATCGATGGAGTAATCAATAGATTATTCGATTACTAAAATATTCGTTAGCAACAGCCCTAAATTCAACTGATTTAATTGAAAAACATCAGTCAAAGGAAATCACTGTCATTCTTAGAGCCTTGCTGCTAACTGTATCCAGGGCCTTTATTTACCTCAGCTGCAAAAGGTAGCGAGCCTCTATTTGAAGCAGGCTTATATTAAGAGCAAGTCTCTGTTTTCTAACTTTAAAGTTCATGCATTATTCTAAATAGTAAATAGAGTACATTTATATAGCACTTTTTTGACCTTAGCTAGGTCCCAAAGTGCTTTACAAGGCCCCTCATTCACCCGTTCATACTCACACACTGATAGCTACAGTGCTGCCATGCAAGGTGCTAGCCACCACTGGGAGCAACTCAGGGTTCAGTGTCTTGCTCAAGGACACCATATGCAATTAATTAATTATGCAATTAACATAAACCAATGATTCCTGTAACCCTTTCAAATTAAAGGCCCTCTGGTATATAAGTGGACAGAAACATTTCAACAGGGTTGTAATTGCAGGTACATCATAAGCAATGGGATACAAGGTCGTCAAAATAAAGACAGCAGTACACCTACAGGGACTGAAATAGGGCTATAGTACTGCAGTGTTTCAACAAAGGAAGTTCAAACATAAAAGCATTACAATATATTTTAAGCATAACCAGTGTACACATTATAAAACAGGCATTATGAGTTTATCCACCCAAGTCTGTAATAGGAAACTGGTCTTTATTTTATCCCCAAAGATGTGAAATAAAGACTTTTACAGTGCATTGCTAATATACAACTTCATATACATCCATCAGGTGTACATCAACTTTTCTAAAAACTTTTTCAAAGCCTGAAGTCTCCCACCTTCAAGATCTGCACCAATGCTGTGATTTCTCCAGTTTCCAGGAGGGCTTTGAATCGAGCCTTTAAAACAAAAATAGAGCCAGGACAGTCTTCTTCAACCACAGACTTAAAAGGAGAAACTGACTTTGATCCACAGCGCCTGCGTATTCCCTCTTTTAGATTTTGATCTCTGGTGACAGCCATCTTTTCCAGCAGTGCAGAGAAGAGATACGGTCAGTAGTTAAATGGTTTTTAACAGCTTCAAACTGTCTGATACAGCGAGTTATAAAACGCAGATACATTTATTATTATTTATTACTTACATTTATTTATCTTATGGCTTATTTGTTGAAAAAGTCAGGTGTGATTATCAAACAGTGGTGATGTTCAGGAGTAATTAGAGCTTATAAGACAAATTGATGCCCAAACTTCTCCCATATGGACTGCAGACAATCCCTGCGAGTTAGGGTGGGTGTCATTCATGTTGTGGGTGGGAGTGTGTGGGGGGGGTTGTACAGTGTGCAGGGTGTGCACTGTAGCCGCTGTGGCCTGCAGCTGTGATACCGTGCAGATGTGTGGGAAGACACAGGCACCGGCTGACCTCGCCAGCAGTTGAAAGGCCAGCGCTTCTTCAGAAGTCTTTCCAGCCTTTGAAGTGTTAGAGCGCCGGCCTGGATATCACAGGAGTGAGTCGCCATGCCGCGTTGGTAAAACCAGCTCTTAACCTCTCCCCCCCCATCCGCTGCTCTGGAAGCCTCGCAGACAGATTAGACTCTCCCCGGTTTTCCACGGACATCAAAGACGACAAGCAGATCAGCAAAGAAAGGAGAGTTGGTTGAAAACTTTCTGGATTATTTTTACTAAGTTGAGTCACATTACGCCTTGTTTGAATTTTCCCTCATGAGCAAAAACATAAATATTTCAAAAAGTTGGATTTAGAGTACTGGAAACACTGGTTTGTATTTACTAATCTGCAGATGTTGAGACATCACTAAAACAAAGTTTGATGGACACACGAGATGTTTGGATAGTTTTTAATCAAACATATAGATCGGCCAAACTTTTCTGAAAGAGGAAAAGTTGAATTATTGTGATGTATAATCACATGCTGTCTGCTGTAAACATAACAATTTACAATAATCGGCTTTGGATGTGGAGTATGTAAATATGTATGTTCATAGTTTTCCTGTGCAATGAGGGATTATTTTGACACTCACTTGTTTTTACCCTTAACCCTTAAATGAGCATATAGACGTTTGGGAAAATTAATTAAATACTATCGTGTATCTAGGCTAAAACGACCCAGTTTCAATTTTCTTCAACTCGTCTTTTGAATGCAGTCATAAAGTCACATTATCTCACTCACATGATGCCCTTCCCCCATGATACAGGAAAAAATGGTTTTAATAGCAGTTGGTTAGGGCAGCTGAGGCTCAGGTGGTTGAGCTGGTCGTCTACCAATCATAAGATCATGGGTTCGATCCCCACCTCCTCCTGTCCACATGTCAAAGAGTCCGTCGTCAAGACTCCCAATGGTGACTATAGCTCTGTAGCCACTGGTGTGTGAGAGTGTGTATGAATAGGTGAATGAGGGGCCTTGTAAAGCATTTTGGGACCTAGCTACGGTCCCTTGCTGTCTTAGATTAGGCTGATATGTAAAGAAGTTTAGGTTTGGACTTGATGTTGAGCTAATGAGTTGTGCAATCCATCTAATAGTTGTTGTGATATCTCAGTCAACAAATTCAATGTCAGTTTCATGATGGCGCCAGAGGAAAAATCAAGAGATTACCGAATTAATCTGCATTTATCCCCAGGGCATCAGGAAAACCAAATTTCAGTTCAATTACCTTCCAAAGCTGCTGAGATTTCCCAGTAAAAGCAGTAACTTCATGGTGGCAACTAGAGAAAGAGTTAGGGGATCATTTAAAGTAGATTTTTTACTTCAAAGATATACAAGCCAGTGCCAATCCATCTAAAAGTTTGTGTGATATTTCAGTCTAGATCAAAGGGATATGCAGAATACTGCTTGTTCAAATTGTAAGCAATACATGAGCATTATAAACACATGAATTACATTGTTATTAGGTAAGATATTGCCACAGTATTGATTGCATTTCCAAATTAAAGTACGATGTGACTCAGATGCCCTAAGATCACTGATTGCATCCTGTGCCAAGCTGCCATGTTTTTTCATAAAGCTCTACCACAAATCCTCACTAATGATGGCAAAAATGATTAACCTGGCTCAGGCAGCAAAGCAGGAGGCCACACACAGAATTACAATTAAAGTAATTTAATAAACATTTACAAAACCCAAACAATGTGAAATGTAAGTCCTGTGTGGGAGGCTGCCAGGAAGCCGGGAGAAGAGGTTACTGCCCAGTGAGACACTTTTTTTTTTTTAACTGTAGCAGATGTTACAGGCTGAGGTAATGAACAAAACAGCTCCGCCCACCAGCGGGTGAAATACACAGGACATCCAGAGATAGTGGAGGGGGGTCATCACACACAGATAGTCCACTCAGACTCTCTGGATCCATCCCCCAAATCCCCAAAGGTTCATATAACTGCTGGTCATCTATGTTGTGTTACATGAGGACAACATGATTGGGATTTGGTTTCTAAATATCTCACATGGATCTAGGACCTTTGTGTCAGTGACTGTGGACAAAAGTTACCAAGTTAAAGTTGATTTTAGGAAGTGAAAGATAAGCACAGCTCTTTACATAAACATTAATGCCCCATTAAACATTTTTCAAGTTTAAGGTTGGGTGGACACGAGATGATCAGCTTACGTCCTCTATGAGCCAAAAACATTAAGAAAAAGATGGAGGATGAGGGAGAGACTTAGCAGCGAAAGTGATGTCAGCACTCTAGGTTTGTTTTATTGTTTATAATGTTTCAGCTGTAAATTATAATCATTATAATAAGAAATCTTCGGACGTCCTACACTGAGCTTAATTGGCTTTTTATCACAGAGTGCAAACACATGGACCCTGTTTCTTTGTGGACTAGGGCTCCAAGCCTTGAGTTTGGCATTTAGTCATTGTTTATTATTTTTTTAGAGCTACCATATTTGGATAAGAGGGCGGAGCTAGAAAGCAGCAAAGGGGTGGGTCTAAAGGAAAGAATCATGTCCGCTCTCTACTTAAATATGAAATAATTTTCAGATGGTGTCACCAGTAGCAGGAAGGAGGATCCAAAGTCAGAAGTTAGGAACAAAAAGGTCTTTAATAAATAAAACAGCTCAGGGCACCGCAGAACAAAACCAAAGATGATCCACATGTAGACTAAAACCCTAAATTGCAAAACAGAAAGAGGGAAGATAACAAAGACAGGAAGTTGACTGAACAAAACCAAGAAAAGCATTTAACAAAGTAAAACAGGAACTGAATAAGGTGACACAACTAAGACAGGGGAGACAGACAATGAACCCAAGGAGAAAATTCAAACATCAGGAAACACTCAAGAAAATACAAGAAAATACAAAACTAGAACCAAGCCAAAAACAATTGAACAAAAGTCCAAAAACCAAAACTACAAGGAATCGTGACAGATGGACCAGGATGCAATAACTAAAATCATGAATCTGTGACATCAGAATGACTTGTGGACTTTGTATTTAATAAGAAAAGTTGACAATTTCACATTATATTGATGCCAGATTGTTTTGCACCATTGCATTTTTTTGTTTGTTTGTTTGTTGTTTGGTGGCAACGTCTATCATTACAGTCTCAAACTTTGAGGTACAAAACTGTCCACTTTGGTCCAGTGGTGGACAAAGTACTCAACTTCAGTACTTGAGTCAAAGTACTGATACTCATGGTCAAATCTTACTCAACTACAAATAAAAGTTATTGGTCAAAATGTAACTCAAGTTAAAGTACTGAAGTACTTACCTTTAAAAATACTTAAGTATTCAAAAGTACATGCATTTAAAAATACTTAAATATTTAAAAGTACAAAGTAAAAGGACATTTTCTAATATCAATACATTGCTGTATTGTTCTCAGTGCCCGAGTCAGTCCCCGACTATCGTCTGCTTCCTGTTCATGTGGTATTTTAATCTGAAAGGGCTTTGATGAAAAGAAAACTCCTTCCTGCAGAGTGTGCATAATACTTTGTTGGTTGACTGTTCGGTCTTGCTTTTTTGTTTTCAAATTTCCCATCGAGAGGCTAACATGCTGTTTAGCATTAAAAAAAAAAAGTAAAACGACAAAACCGTGCTGTTTCCTGTCTTCCCTCTTTCTTGTTCGGTTCTGCTGCCGGTCACTTCCTGCCGATTTGCGCATGCGTGACCGTAACTGTACCTGGACAAACTGCCTGAAACGCGTTGCCAGCATAGACTGTATAAAAAGTAAGTAACCACACACTTCCTATAAATGTAGTGGAGTCCAAAGTACAATATTTGCCTTTGAAATGTAGCGGAGTGAAATACAACAAAAACAAATACTCAAGTAAAGCACAAATACTGAAAAAATGTATTCAAGTAAACCGTTACTGTCCACCACTGCTTTGGTCACAACTTCTTAAACTGTGGGCTGCTTTTTGAAGAGGTGTAATCTTGCAGATAAGTGAAAACACTTATCATCTGATCCCCACCTCCCCCACAAAAAATTAAGTGGCTATCTACAATAAGACACATTTGCCTTACCTAATGGTTCAGTGCATCATTTGGGATGCATAATCTTAAATCCTTAAATGCTTCGCACGTGTTTGGAGTTTTATCTCCAGTTAGACATCACTCATACTGAAAACAGGCACAGCAATTTCAGTATTTTTGTGATGTTCCCAAACCACACGGCTTGTCAAACACAATCAGTCCCACGCAGTCCTGAGATGAGGTCTTATCAGCTTAACTATTTTAAAAAACACCTGTGGGCCTTAATGGACACATGGTGATACTGCCGAACCTTGATCTGCATGAAAAACAAACACGCACAACTTTCCCCAAAGTTTCATTAAAGTGTTTTTTTATTTAAAAGCCTCAACAAACAAAAATACGGAGCAGCAGCCACACATCACATATTTTCTAGTTTACACAGTAGAGGAGGAAGCATATGGAAGAGAAACAAGTGGATTTACAAGCGCCACATGCTTTGTGTTTATTCGTATAGGAAGCAGAAACTGACGCTGAATCCTTCATCGGGATGTTCACAATTTCATCTTTATGTCATTCAGATGTTGAAGTAATTTCTGGATGACACACAAAGCAGCATTCCTAATAAACACAGGAAGGCCAATTTGTCAGAGCGAAAAGGGCTTTTTGAGCATTTTGATCTTTTGTGTTTTTTTCCGCAGAAATAAATCCATCAAATGCAACATTCATTCGTTGCAATCACTGCCTTGTTCACACTCTATTTTAGTTTTTTTGAAGCTCTCCAAGTACCTGTCAAAAGAGATGTTATTATGTTTTTTTTTTCCAGCAACACTGTATAAATGTGTCATTTCACTTTCACACATTTAAAAAGAAAATCACGACTGTATTTAATCACTTGACAGCACAAATATAGATTTAAACAGATTTGAGATATGTTGTTTTAAAGCACTGAGATAAAATAAATAAATAAATAAATAATCACAGGCTACAGCTTCAGAGCTTCATGTCTTTTTCTGTAAAAACAACAAGACAGTCCTTTATTTTCCAGATGGAGGTGTCCACTTTTCACTTGGAGTTGTGGTTTATTTCTCACTCAGGGGGGTGAGTTGACCGACTCGGTGGATGCCAGCCATGATTGTGCCGTGTGTTACGGTCAGTGCCACCCACCTGAAGATAATAACCGGCTCCTGGGGTGTAATCAGTGGACAGAATCTCAGCCATTTACAGCCCAGGCCGTCGCGGTCAGCCGCTGATGTGGTTTCATTACCACCTGCATTGTGGCGTGAACAGAGAAATTGCTTCCTTGTGGCTCAGACTGATTACACGTGGAGACCAAACGCTGCAAATGCTACGCTAGCGCTAAAAATGCCTTTGCTCTCGTCAAAGCCTCCTGTTTTTTTTTCTCTTTCAGCTTCATTTGAAATGGATTGAAGACCAATTTAGGCGACTGACTTATTGCTCAATCACATCAACTCCTCAAAGTTAACTATTAGGAAAGTATCACTTTAGTAAACACTCATTTTTGTCCCAAAAATTACTAAAAATGCATCAAAATACAAAATATTTCTGCTTTCTTTTTTAGGTTATTTGAGAATAAGCTGCTTTGCAAACACCTGCAATGTTAAATTTTTTAAATTAAATTTGTATGCTAAATAAATTTAATTAAATACAAACAGCAATTATTTTGTTAGCATTCAGGGGCAACGTATGCCATGTTGTTTATTTTTTAACTAATAGGAATTAGTACAACAACCACCACTCCATCTGTGAGTCAAAGAGAAGAAGATGAAGAAGAAGGAAGCACCTGAATTTGAAATTGACAAAGCTACTGTGATGTCACGTCACGTTGAAGCCAGGAGTTTTACATTTGAACACCGCCATGTTTGTTTTTTTGGAGCCAGAAGTGACCATATTTGGATATGAAGGGAGGAGCAAAGAGGTGGATCTGACCTTGAACTCGAGGTCACCGCCCACTTCAGGTCTGTTCTCATTGGACATCAAACTAACCACGCCCCCAAATATTCTCCTTTTTGAAGTCTAATATCTACTTAATTATGGATTTATTATTTTTTTCAGATAGATCACTGATAAGAAGAGTTGAAATCGGAATGACTTGCTTGAAAAATGTATTGATTTAGTATTTTATGATTAAAATTGACCATTTTTGAATTGGCGTCAACTGAAGGCAGCATCTAGTGGACACTGATTGTATTGCACTTTTTGCGCTTCCACATTAGCTTCACTTTTTAGACCCGGTGATGTCATCCATTTCTATATAGAGTCTATGGTACAAACTGAATGTCTATGTAATTAGAGCTACGAGACTCCCAGATGACACATTTGATTTCTCTTGGACACACCAGTACCACACCACTTTGGTAGAATCTACTTTAATCATCATAGTCAAGGTCTAAAACAGTCATCTTCCTCATTTCCACCAACCATGACAATTACAATCACCATCAAAACTCAATATTGTAATAACCAGATGGAAACAGCCCTCGTCATCATCAACACCACCTGTCCTCACATCGCTCCCATCGCCATCAGTTTGTCATCCTCGCCATCTTTAGCAGCAGCAGCAGTAGCAGCAGCATCAAGCCAAGGTTTAATAAATTAGGAGGTACATAACAAAATAGTTCAGTCTGTCACCAATAATAAAATAAAAGAGGTATATTACACTCATTGTCACCTATCTGCAACGATTACAACCTAATTTGCATTTAAAGCAGCACATTCTGTAAAACTCATAATACAGTGTCATCTTAAATTACATGAACATTTATCAAAAGACCCCAAAAATACTTTTCATGTTGTCATTTATCTAAATCTGTCAACATATATATAACTTCATGTTTAGCTTGTTTCGCCATTAATAACCACAGTCATCATTTAAAAGAGAAACATCGTGTGCATCAGTGAGAACTTGCCACAGAAATCAGATTCAGGATGCAGAGATACAGAGGCAGATGGTGGGAAATGTTACACAACAGAAGTGAGTAAGGCAATGAATGATGTCTGTCTAAATACTGTTCAAAATATCCATATGGAAGTGAATGAAAAACATAAGACCACCACATTTTACAGAATTTAAGGCATCAGTCATCTTAGTGTTTCATACAGTACTACACAATGCCTCTTACACGGCAGCTATTTCTCCTGTATAATCCCTAAACTCATGGAAACAAAGTAAATATGTATCAATTTCTATTCATACAAAGATTTCAGTCATTTTCTTTTACATGTATTTTATTTAGAAAATGAACTGCAGCTACGAATATTTGGCTCACTGGGCATCATCAATCCTTTTGGCACGGCGTGTTCAATCGCTATCTCACACTCTATGTACAGTATGAATACACTGTGTATCCAAATCTGTCAAAAATCCCAGTGTGAGCTGAAACTCAGACATCCATAAATAAACTTTATTCTGTTTTCTAAGGTGACGAAGCACATATATCTACAGTGTGTTAACTCTATAGGAACTGGAGCCCAGTCACAACCCTCTGATATAAAGCTGCCTGTCTTCTAGGACAGAAATAATAAAGTAATAGTTACAACATATCGTGGGTCAATCACGAGGGCTCAGAGTTGTCTTCAAGCTATACCTGGAAATTACAACAGGCTACTCCAGATGCAATAAATACACAGAAACTCTTCAATGTGAGAACAAGAGGAAGGCAACACCATCCTTTTATCACTAGTCATCTAATCATAAAGATACATCTTGATTGATGCTTGTAAAGCGGTGGTCCCCACAGACATTTGTTACCGGGCCGCGCAGAAATAATTAATGAGTTATATAAATTCCGTTGTATTAATCGTTATAGTGTGAAAGACGTTTTATTTTGAAAAAACGACCGGATTCTCTCGGATTCTACGCTTACTACGCTTGTCTTGGTCACGTGATCAGATACGTTTGCCAAACAAACATGTCCGCAAACTAGCGAAAAGGAGTAAAAGAAACCAAACGTCTTTTAAGAGCTTCTTCGCAAAGGGGGGACATTTGTTTGTTTTTATTCCGGTCGTGTTATTTTATTTTTGCTGTATTTATCTGCCACTCCTTGAAGGCCGACATCAAACCGACATCAAATCGGTCCGTGATGAAACAAGGTAGGGGACCACTGTCGTAAAGTATCTTTCATTTTGGTTCCCCTGGAAACATTTTACTGTAAAGATGTAAATTTAAATTTATTTTTCCAGGCAAAGCTGCTCTCAAAAGTAATGAATTAAAATAGGTGATGGGGCTAAAAATATCAGTCGACCTGACCAATAATCAACTGTTATTTCTCATGGTTCACACTCAAAGAGATATTTATTCACTCATGTGAGAGGAAATAAACTGTATCACATCCCTGATTCAAACAGGTATCGTTTGCTAGTTTTAAATACACAACTTTCTTTCTTTTTTCCTTAATTATCTCTTACTTTCTGCTCCTAGTTTCAACTTAGCAATGAGTTGATTTAACTGCGCTAATTTTGACCAATGTATGAGTCATTTTTAAATAAAAATGCCAAAAGCAGCTGCTCATGTGTCAAGATTTAGTGTTTTTCTGAGTCTTCTGTATCTTTTGATGTTTCCTGAGAGTTTATGGACCAAACCAAAAATCAATGAATTATTAGATTATTTGAAAATACAAGTAATATGTTGCTGCAGCTCTCATTATTCTAGCAAGAACATACTTTTTGTTTGCTTTTCACCCGGGGAAAAAATGTAACTTTTGTTGTGAGGAAAGGTTATTTCATGTGAAATTTAGTACCATTTCAAACAGGCTTTACCCTCCAGCTGAATACTGGTCTCTGACGGGATTCAATCATCGTTTCAAGTCTCACACAATCATGTAGCAAAAGCCTTACCAAACATTTAAAATACCGTATTTTCCGGACTATTGAGCGCACCTGTCTATAAGCCACTATTGAATTTATTCGAACAGTTTCATGTGGTGCACTCTGACCGGGTCTGATGTGACTAAATGTATCAGCGGCACGGAGCTAGCTAGCTTGTAAAAAGCCAACGAGCTTCGTGCCGCCGATACATGAGCCACACTGGTGTTTAAGCCGCAGGGTTCAAAGCGTCAGAAAAAAGTAGCTTATAGTCCGGAAAATACGGTACTTAACCTGTGCTCTGGTATTTTGTATGTGAGTGTCACAGGTTCATAATTAACATAATCTACTGAGTTGTACAGTTTGACGAAACAGACTTTTTATTTAAAAAGTCACCTCTAGAAATAGAAACCTTTCCATCAAAGGGAACAGTTGATGTTAATATTGCAAACTACCACTCTATATTAGCAAGATATATTATAGGAAATCTATATTAGTAGCCAACACATAGTCAGTTTGCAAGGTTGACTGTCCAGAAATAATTAGACACTGTCCTGTTTTAGGATCCAAAAACATCCAATTAAACCAGCATCTAAGTAGTATTACAGAATGTGGTTGGTTGCCCAAACATATATTAAGTGCTGCTTTCAAGTGTCCCCATGTTTGCAAAGCAGAGATTATTTCTTTAGCTTTACTGCTCATTCGATTTCTGCTTCCACAAGTGCTTTGTTTGCTTCCTTGTCTTGGTGGCTGTAAAATCACCAGATCCCTTTGCTAAAGTAAAGGAGGACATCGTGTACTGTACATTTTCCTTTTTGTTCCATCTTGACCCAAATATGCGTGAACACATCAGGCGATCTCTGCAGGTCACTCGTGGTTTGCGAGTACAAACCCAGGCGAGTACAGTCGATCACGCTCTACTTGACTAAGCAACCTGAGGGGCACGTGTCAGTCATGACAGTGAAGGCAGCCGGTTTGAAGGCTCGTTTTTTTTTCCCATCAAAACTCTGCTCGGCCAAGTCCTTCAACACTGTTTCCTTCCAGTGGCACAAACACTGCAAGTCAATGAGCTGAAAAAAATAAAAGTAGCCATAGAAATTACTTAATTCGGAGCGTTGTACTCCATTAAGCCTGGAAAACCTGAGCTGGACTGTGCCGGGGTGCTGTCTGCTGTACTGAAGGTTTTCATCTGTAATACAATTAGGGTCAAGTTTAGTTTTCAGTGCTACATACAGAATTAATGTATCAACTAGTCACTTGCAAACACTTTGCACAGACTAAAAGAGACATACAGCCATCATTCCCTTCATTTTTTGTAGGATAACATGAATACACAGTAATGTCATAACAAACAGACATACTGCAGAAATCAATATATATCGAACTGTACGTCATATCAGACTGAAAGCTACCCTTCGTTAAAATAATGAGGCTTTGCACTGGCCGTTCTTCCTGGGTGAGCACATCTGTCTCTCCAGGTGGATGTGAAATCTGCTGTTTATTATTGTCCTCACAGCAAGTTCACTGCACTGATCTGCTGTTCTGGGCACTCAGTGTACAAGCTCAGTGGTATTCCTGTGCAGGAATTTGCCCTTGTTTGCTTGCTTTGTGTTGTTTTGGTTTTTTTTTTCTTTTTTGACTTGTCAGAGCAAATTCACGCGGACGTAAACAGGAACAGCCAATATTTGTCCTCTCCTCTTCATCGACGATAAATCAGGTTCATATTTCCCTGACGGCGGCCAGGTCGACCCCTCACTCCGCCGTCGGTATGTGGTTGGCCTGGTGGTCGTGCCCACGTCCGGACGCGTTCAGGGAGCTGCGCTTCAGCAGCCTGTTGATGATGTCAGTGCACGTCTTCTTGTACTGGTGTCGGAGCAGGGAGTACACGAAGGGGTCGCAGGCTGCTTTGCTGTAAGCTAAGCACTTGGAGACAATTCCCCAGTGAGGGTTGATAGGCACCGCTGGAAATAACTCCACGATCCTGCAGGCAAGCACAAAGAGAGGGTGGTGAGGGAGACACAGAGAGAGCAAGTCAACATGCTGGAAAAGACATGCATGCCCTAAGCTTATTATGCAGAAATAGAAATACATTTACAAGACACTGTTGTCCATAACATCCCTTTTTCCCTTTGCAGCCAGGGTGCTTCTTTACTAATGCAATTATGTAAAAATCCTTGTTTATTTATAGATACAGTCATCTCTGTAATAATAGTAATATAATATATAACCTTATTAGTGTGGTTTACAGTAAAAAACACATAAAGACTAAAAATAAAATAAAACATATAGAATAAATTGAATGGATAAAATACAGTGAAAAATAATCATAAAAAATATAGAAAAAATAAACACAAAATACACAAAATAAGAATATGTTTTATTTAATTTTTTTATGTTTTGTTTTTTTTTATACTGTTTTTTCTTGTATAGTATACCGTATTTTCCGGACTATTGAGCGCACCTGTCTATAAGCAGCTATTGAATTTATTCAAACAGTTTCATGTGGTCCACTCTGACCGGGTCTGATGTGACGAGGCTAAATGTATCGGCGGCACGGAGCTTGCTAGCTTGTAAAAAGCTAACGTGCTTCGTGTCGCCGATATATGAGTCACACTGGTGTTTAAGTTCAAAGCGTCGGAAAAAAGTAGCGACTTATAGTCCGGAAAATACGGTAATTAAACTGAATGGATATACAC
>OOFC01027493.1:4720-48230 GCA_900323345.1 Pseudochromis fuscus | reverse complement strand
GTGGTTTCCAAAATAACTCTAAAAGTTACGGACGGATTTTGATGAAATTTTCAGGGATTGTCCAGATGGGGATAAGGAACAAATGATTAGATTTTGGAAGTGATCCGGATCACCGTCTGGATCCAGGAATTTTTTGAAGGATTCTTTAACATTGGGAGATAGGACCATATGTGACATTTATGCATATGACTCCACCAAAAATGGTCAAGACACTTTGAAAATAAATACAGGACAAGTTTCTAACATGCTCTACAATATATCAAAGATTGATCCGGATAAAGGAATAATTTCAGATAATATGATCCAGAATAGGAAAAAATCCATCTTTGAAACTTGCACCATAAAAAAACAAATGAAGCTAGAAACATGCAACAGACATCTTTAAACAGCCACGACGCTGTGGAGCTAATATTGATATAAATAAACACAAGACTAATACTAGTAATATCTTTGGTGGAAGTCACAATATGGAAGAAATGTTGTGTTTGGTGGAGGTCTGCGCTCTCCCAGTGCTTTTCTAGTTTCATTTATTTATTTACTTATAATTTTATTCCTTATCTGCTGACATTAAAATCAATATTAAAGTCAGCAGATAATATTGATAATAAGTCTGTAAAGCACTTTGAGCATTGTGGGTTGTTTTGCTATATAAATAAACTTTGACCTTGACAGCAGCCAGCACTTACAGCTGTGAAGGAAGTAAACATAAAATAACGCTGTGAAAGTATTGCATTATTAAGTGAAAGTCCTGCTTGAAAACATAAACAAATCTAGTTCAATATAGTATTAAATGTAAGAGCACCCAGTGCAGAACATTACTTTTGATTACAGTATTACATTTATATAGCATTTTTATCGTCACTTCCACAATATGTTGAAACCTACAGAGTTGTGAATGTGGTTCGTCCTTGTCCCACTGTGCTACATATAACATAAGACACAAAAAACTACTTCAATTACAAAGACTACCAGTGCAAAATATGGATAGTAGAAACATTTAGAGAAACACTGAAATGTAAACTAAATAAGGATGATATAAATTTATAGAAAATACTGAAATGTAACAAAATGGGGGTTTATACCTACAGGTTAATATATATGAATGTGTATGAGTTTAGTGCAACAAGAGGATGTAGGCGTACAGAAATTAAATGAACAGGATTAACAATATACAGGTTCCACATGTGGTCGTAGAGGTGCTTTTTGCAGCTTGTTGTAGATGTGTGTGTGTGTGTCTGTGTGTGTGTCTGTGTGTGTGTGTGTGTGTCTGTGTCTGTGTGTGTGTGTGTGTGTGTGTGTGTGAGACCTATGATCATTCCTGCCACCCCTCTCTGTTGGGTCTTGTGGTCAGAGACTGAGACAGGATGCTCTCTGTGGTGCTGCAGAATGTGGACATGATGGGTGGGGGACTGTTGGTCTGCTTGAGGCTGCGTACGAAGTAGGAGGTAGAGGTGTTGTTATGCCTTCCTGGTATGAACGACCACCAAAACGCATTGAGATCCAGTCCCTCAAACCTCATGTGGAGGTGGTATGGAAAGCATATATAGCGGACGTGACCTTATGACTCCCTCGTTTTGTCCTACGTTCATTTGTAATTTATAAACGGCTTCGTCCTACCACCAGAGACAGTTGGAATAGCCCTTACATGAACAGTAGTTCATGAATCATTTTTCCTTCACTTATCTTTTAGCTAACTTTTCTATGTGCTTAATTAATCCTACACTGGGGAAATTTTGGTGTTTTTTTGGTTTTTTTAAGAAAAAAAACCCATGGAAATGTGCAAACATACAAACACAAGTGGTGGACAGGATGGTTTGAAGATGCATCTAAATAGCTGGTGTAACCTGCAGCAGCCCGATACAGATGTAAGTAGCCAAGTCTGAACAGAGCTTCTAATCTGCTTCATCTGCTTCTTGCTCAAGAGCAAGAAGGAAAGATATATCAATCTATCCACTTTCTATACCTATACCCACTTATCTAATTGATTCATGGGGAGACAAAAAAATATGAAATGCCAGATTTCTGTTGCATAACCAGCTATTCAAAACAAATAGATGCTTCAGATGAAGTGCATCCATTGTCAAATAGTTCAAGTGGGTTTCACCTCGAGGGTGTTGCACACAAAACTGACGTCTTGGGGTCATCCTCCACCCCAGGTCCACATACCATGTCTCTTTCAGGTTTTACATTACACCAGGAACGTGTATTGTTCAATTTTACACAGTTTACACAACATCATTGAAGTCTCTGAATTTGTTGTTTCACAGGAAAGCGCCGTATGTGCACACCTACAGGCTCGTACACTCTGACGGCTGGTATCTTCAGGTGGGTGAAGACCTCCATGTAGACACCTTCAAACACACACATACCAGTAAGGAGGTTAGTTATTGTGTGCGTGTGCGTGTGCGTGTGCGTGTGCGCGTGCGCGTGTGTGTGTCTGCGTGTGTGTGTCTGCGTGTGTGTGTGTGTGTGTGTGTGTGCGTGTGTCTGCGTGCGTGTGTGTGTGTGTCTGCGTGCGTGTGTGTGTGTCTGCGTGCGTGCGTGTGTGTGTGTGTGTCTGCGTGCGTGCGTGCGTGTGTGTGTGTGTGTGTGTGTGTGTCTGCGTGCGTGCTTGTGCGCTCGTGCATGTGTGTTTGTGTACATGTGTGATTAGCAGGACTCAAGACTCAGACTGCAGAGATTTAGGACTCTGGCTACACTGATAGAGAGCTACAGAAGGCAGGCTCCAGGCTGTGATGATGGTATCGTCCCCCTCACGGATCCCCTGGACAAAACACAACTTCAACACACCTTGGGACCAGGTACGCCTGTGCACACACTGGAAATCCCCTGTAGTTTATGCTCATGATACAATTAAATTTGGTGTGTGCCCTCACCCAGGACACACAGACACAGTTTGTGGTACTTCAAAGACTTGTTTTTCATTTATGAAATGTCTGTCTTGGGTCTCTAACAGAGTTTCAATGGTCTCCACAGACTTTACCTACATGGAAATGAGCAGCAGCTCTGTCTACTGAAGCCACATTACAGGCCTGTCTCCCATCCATCACTTTTTGTCTGTCAATACCACCATTTATTCTTTTAATATATATGTATGCATTTAGTGTCAGATCAGAAAATATTAATTTTATGCACTGAAGAAACTTTCATCACATTTCTTTTTTGATGCTGTAATTAGATATCACAGGCCGTCTCTGATGCTGTGGATTTGTTTTGGGCCAACATACGTCCTGTGTATGTGACCTGTCGTGTGTTTTCCTGTCAGTACACCAATGACGTCCACTTTAATGGGATTGATCTTAATCACCTGGCTTTCTCTGTGTATTCTGATGTTTTGTTTTTCATAAATGAAAGATATTGCTGATATATATTTATGCGACAAAGTGGGTGAGCGCTCACCATTCATCACCATTATACCATTAAACTTTCATCCAATTCGACCATAGTTGTTTAGTTTGCTTTAGCCATATTGACATCGTATCTGTACCTTGTAAAGATAAACTGTCCAGGGCTGATATCAGCAGGGCATACCAAGTTATGGTATTTATTTAATTTCAATAAACTTAATTTAACGGGCACAATAAGGTGTGATATATGTGAATATGGATATCAGTCCTTTTATGAGTATTATGAGAGTGTTGTAAGCAGAGTTGAGGAATCGATGCTGTTTACCTGGTTAGAGGTTTAGTGCTGCCTGTACCAGCTGATAAAGTCTCTTCCAGTTGTGGCTTGAGCTGATAGACCTGTGCATGAGACGCTGCTTTAGTTTTAGTTACTATGAGACAAGTTAACGTGTTTTTTTTGCTGTGCACATATGTTTTGTTACACATTGTGCCACTTTTTGTAAATAAACACCTTTTTTTTTTGCACCTGCGTTGAGTCTCCCTCGTCTGCCTGCTTTCATACTCCTAGCCACTCTGGTTAGGCTTCTTCACAGTTTAGCTGATGGTTTTCATATGTTTTATATCCTCTTTGAGAAGTCACCTGGGGTTGTGTGTGCGGTTTAAATGAATCTGAAGCCATGAAGCCTGAATGGTTGCTGACTGTAACACAGGAAATGGAGCAGTGCATGAAAGGCAGATGATAAAACCTATTTTAAGCACATTCAGTTGTGTATCAAAAGATCTATCTGTTTGATAACAGATGAATAGTAGTATGAATCACTAGTGGTTTTCAGGTTTAGTAACGAGTGTGACTGTGTCAGATAGTTTTAACAGAGAGTATGTTGCTTTGTGAAATGCACTGATCTTTTCGTCAATTACCTTTAACAAAAATACTAGGCACATCTACGACTCACTGAATAATCTGTTTTATCTTCTGTTTTTAATCTGCAAAAACCAAAGTGAAAACACAACAGTTCAGGATGTGCTGAACTATTTCTCACACAGTAACAGTAACGTATTATTTAGTTTTAGAGACAATGGGACATGTGGTTGTGTTTCTGTTCGACAGTAACAACCACATTTCCTCCTGTTTCCAATCAGTGTGCTAAGCTAAGCTAAGCTAACTACATGCTGCTGTAGCTTCACTAGTTTCAAACTGGATGAACATTAGAAGCGTCTCTTCTTAATCTCTGCAGCAAATATGTATATTTTAGAAAACGTTCTTCTACACAAATGAGCAGCCTGTAATTTCATCATATTTTTTTATGCTGTTTTGATGCAGTGTGAATAGTCTTTAGTGTGTGGTGCTGTCATATCTGCAAACTGTTCTAAAACTGTAAAACAACCTCCTGGACGTGACATGCTAGGCTACATATCTATAAATACATTTAACCACAAGAACACAACCACATCAAGGCACACTTTGCATCACCTCATCAATTCTTAATGCTGCTTAATGGGAAGATTATTCATAAATTCCTGGCAGTGCATACATTTAGACTTGAGTATTTTTTATGTGTCCATCCTGTATCGCTGTTAAAATGTCTTCCCCAGGTTTTGTTCTTCAACTTCCATCTCTGTGATCTCCACACATAAGGAAGAACTGGCAACAAAACTCAGTTACACAAAATTTTGGAACCATTTGAATACAAGTGTTTTTGGAAGGGATGAGTGGTTAGGTGTGTAATATGACTGTGCACAGTATGGGTGCGTGTTTACACTGAATAATTCATATTTTCCCATGAAATATTTGTCCTTAGGTGGGGTTGAGGAATCAGAGGAAACAGAACCTCCCACACTGTGGAGGTGTGGGTGCATGTGAATGAATGTGAGTCAACAAGTTAGTTCTTCACTTAAAGGCAAATGATACCTCTGATGGCACAGCAGCAGCACAGCCAGGAGGATTATGGGTATTCAAAGTGAAACTGAGGACATCCACTGCTACAAACAGGCACACACAGAAGAAGCTGTCGTTGCTTTCATCAGACATAAATAAAAACTGTGCTGCAGCCTTCCAGGCATGGTTTGAGATGACTTTAACAAAGAGCACTCACTGACTGTGTGACTCCAGTCACTCCAATGACGAGGTCTGTAGCATTTATCTGCTATTCTCATCCTTAGTCTCAGGGGGAGGATCTGCATTCAGTCACTGAAAGAGAAAAATAGAATGAAACAGCTGAAATTTGCAAAAGCACACCAGTAATGGACAAAGGAAGACTGGTATAAAGTGTTGTGTACTGATGGGTCCATGTTTGAACAGTTTAGCAGCATGCACAGAGAGTATGATTGATGGAGGGAGGGGGAGAGGTATACATATGAGTTTCTCTGCTAACACAGAGGGAGTAGCAGTACGATGTGGGGGATATTTCAGCCTCAGAAACAGGTGACTTGGTGAAAAATGATGGCATCATGGATAAGAAAGTATACCACAACATTCTGGTGAGGCACGGTGTACCCACTGGGATTCCTCTTATTGGGCCTCGATTTATTGTCCGGGCTTCTGAGGCTGCTGCCTCCATGACCCGGACTTGGAAGATGACGAGAATGAAGAATGTACACAAGCCTTTTTGAAAATACATCTATAACTGGTAATTGATAACAAAACCCATCATTATGTTTAGCCAAAGCTTGGATATCACAAAGGTCAGCTTGGAATTGGTTTAAAGGTCTAGGAACCAAAACGTTGTTTCTTGTAAAATGTATTCTGGCGGGTTTATGCAGAGTACAAGCATCCTGCCCTGAAAAGAAAAAAAAGCTTTGACATGATCCAGTCTGATTTTCTTGTCTGTTTCATTCTGTTCGTCCTGGTGGATGCATGCTACACCTTCAGAGCTACCTGGATGGGCTGGGTTGTAGGACTCTTTTTTTTTTTCCATCCATCATTTCTCAGCCATGTTTTCAGAAATACTGAAATAAAACAAGGTGCAACTGCTTCTTTATTCATTTTTCTTTATATAAAAAAAGAACATAAAAAAATGAACAAACATTCAATTTTACAATTTTATTAAAAAAAAGAAAACTAAAGATAGTATGCAGAGCTAAAGAGAGTGAGTACAAGCTGCAAATGTAAGAAATAAAGATAGTATGCAAAGCTAAAATATTGAGCACAGGATACAGCTACTACTACTACAGGACATCACAGCAACAGAAATTAGAGCATCAGACCTCATTTCACCAATTGTGACCACATCCTGGCCGACCAGATTGTCGTAGATGTCAGTGATGGCGTCATTGACCTTTTCAGTTGATTTAAATTCTTACAGTAATACCTCTGCAACAGCTTTGACTGTCACATCATCACTGCAAATGTTGTGTGAGTAACAAACATTGAATAGCAGGTAAAAAACAGTTGGTACAGAGTTTCTTCATCAGACAGAGAGAAGAGAGAAGAGCAGTGGGTAGGAGATTCTGTTGTCCAGTCCTCCTGGCCTTTCCTGTGCGAGCGGGACGTTCAACATCGTCCTGAATACACCACAACCTGAATCAAAGGCCTCTAGAAGAAACTCCTCTGCAGCTTTCCTCCCTTCATAGGCCCAAATGCAGGCACAAAAGAACCAACGAACTGACGCTGCAACTTTTGACTGCTGCACAATGCTGTACACCACTTTCCTGTTACTTCTTCTGTTTTCAAACATTTAGCCAGAGGTCCCGCTTGTTCCTCATCCTCAACTCTCCAGAGGCTGACCTATTATCACCAGGGGCAGCAGGCTTCACATCACATTCAGCTGGACTCTCCTGGGTACATCGCACCGTCAGATGATACAGCACACCCCAACACAGGTCCCAGCTTTTCACCCTCATCCAGCTGATACAAACAGAGCTCACCCATCTCATACTTGAACACACAGCCCCAGGTTCCTCACCATCCGTATGGTTCCAACGACCATTCTTGCTCCAGTGACTCAACTGGAGAGACCTGGGTCCAACACAGATGCATCACATGCTTCTGAGGTGCATTCGAGATCATTAGCGACTCATCAAGGGGTCACCTGTAAAAGCCAATCAGTTTGATGGAAAGTGGACCCTATTACTGGCTACGGCTAAATCTAAAATTTGAAATACCAAAAAATCAAAAGCCTCCACAATATTTTATATTTTGATGATACAGTCATCCTCAGTGGTCTCTGCTGCATGCTTTATTCAATCATAATCTATGCAGTGAAAGTAACATCTTTTTGTGCAATGTACACTTTATTTTAGGGGTGAGGACATCACTGCCATTGTCCACCACGTGAATGTTGATGTAAGCCAGAGAGAGGGCCACACACAACCTAGTGCAGCAAAGCAGGTGCCGGAAATAAGGTTCAACCTGAGGAAGAGACTTTGTCACAACTGAAGCCACAAACCACAGTCTTCTTTATCTGTTAATTAGGTTTATATTTAACTCAAGGAGAGGATGTTTTTAAATCTTTTTTATCTTTCCAAATCTTACACTTTTTTTTTTTTCATTTTTGTTTCATATTTAGTCTTGACCTTTTATACGGTTACAGAACTGAATACATTTTAAAGTGTGATGGTTAGTTTTGCACAGAACTGTTAATGGGATGAAGAGCATCACCCTTAGAGATTTAGAAACATCACAAGAACCTTTTACAAACAGTCTGAAATGCTGAACCCTGGTATGACAAATAAATGTAATAAATAAGTTATTAATAAGAACTTACCAGTGCCATTAATATAGACCAATAATATCAAAAAACTGAAACTCTGAAAGCAGTATTTGTTAATAAACAATTTCTAGACAAGACATATTCAAGACCTTAGACTAAAGATTAGCTACATTTGTACCATTAACAAAAACAATATCAACAGGGCTTTGATGCATTTAAATAGAGAGAGAAAGATTTCTCTTCCTGCTTAGTTGTGCACTCTTTATCAATGGAAAAGCTTTGTTATTGCTGTTAACAGCACTGAACTGACTCATATTTTGACTTAGTAAACCATATGTTTGGCTTTCAACCTTACAACTTTTACTTTGTCACAAGATGTGACTAAGTAAACTCAAAATGATACAATTTTGAATTTTTATCTCATAATTTTATAGTTGAAAGTTTGACTTTTTAATCTACTGAAATATATTAATAGCAGTAATAATAATAATATTATGATAAATTCCTTAAATTTATATTTGTCTTGTTCTGGTGTCTGTAGTGCCGCATGCAGTTACCTGGTGTAGATTTTTGGTTTCAGGTTTGGTTTGGTTTGGTCTCAGTCTTCCCTGCGCACCTACAGACGTCTTTACGGTAGTGCAGCGTCGTTGTCATAACAACTCAGATTCGTTCGTCCTCTTTCCTGTATCAAAAAACAAGCTGCTCATATAAGTACGGCACAAGACTTTCCATAAAAACCACAGGAACAACGAACCTGTCGGAGCAATAGTCCGTCTTGTGAAACTGCTGCAACTGCGCAGGCTTTTAGTGCTGGACGTCTCCGTAAAAAAGCAGCGTTAATAATGGAAACCCCGCTGGAAGACAAGATTTCCGCTGGTGCCTCAGAGGAGATTGAAGAACCCGACCAAGGGCACGAGCTGAAAGCGTCTGACGAGGCTATCACATTCATATCCAGTATTGGTGAGTTGACAGTGAGATCTAATTTTGGCTGGAGGAGACAAAAAAAGTGCGTGCGTCTGAGTGCGCACCACCTGCTGTTGGCACGTCTTGATTTTCTCTGGTCGCAAAGAACCGGAGAGGAAAATGATCATTTCCTGCGGGCAACTAATAGGAAAGAAAAATAAGCTTTACAAATATAACTTGTGTTCAACCCAAGTCCCCCCTACTTGTCTCAGAGCCTGCAGAGCTGCAGAAGTGTGTGTTTCCAGACTCGCTGGTGACTGTGTCAGAGGGTGGCAAAGACCTGGGGAAGTTCAGTGTGACTGTGGCGTTTGCCCACAGAGCCCAGCAGCCCTGTATGCTGGTGCATGCTCAAAGCCGTGGAACCATTGATGACTCCCCCTGTGGAACAACAGTGACAGGCGAGGACAGGCAAAGTTTATCCATTGTTTTCAGTTGACAGGTGTGTCAGCATGCTCCTCCTAATGTCCACTCCTCTGTCTTATTGACAATTTCAGCCTACATAACTGCTGACCTAGAGGTGCTGGAGGAAGATTACCACGAGTATGTCAAGGTATGTTATCGCTGCTGTTTTCATGCTGTCTGATTTGAACTCATAAGGAAGTGAAAAACATTAAAACTATTCTTCAGCTCAAGCGCCACAGTTTGGACAAGAGATGCCACATGGTGCAGCATGATGGGCAGATGGTGATCAATAAAGTTACAACTGTGGGAGAGGTGAGCGGTGAAACACTTCAACTGTCAATTATCTGAAATAGTAACAAACCAGCATAACAGCCTCACATGGCGGCTTCTCACATTATATTGACTTTTATTTTCAAAATTTATGGTGGGAATATCTGACAGTTGTTCAAAACAGCTTTATTCAGATGTTTACTATGTATATTTTTTTTACAATTTGGTTTCCATTAGCTCATTGTTACACCTCTGTTCATAGACAAACATACTGTACTGAATCTACTGTAAGTTGTATTTCTGTTTTGTATATAAATATGTGTACAGGAGGTGATAGAGGAGACAGTTTCTTATCCCATGTCTGTCCTAAGAGGCCTGGTAACTGAAGGCTCCACTTTTCTTCTGATGCGCCTGATCGCTCTGAGGAAGAAGGTACCAGACCAGATGTACTTTGTCTCCTTGGACCCACAGTTACGCATCATCCACACCACCTTTGTGAGTAGTTTTGCCTGTGTAACACTTCTTATTTGAATGTCAGTGACTTATTTGAATTGAAAACTGATTATTTTTCTGTCTGTGGTCAGAGTGAGCTCAGTCTGAAGCAGCTGGAGGTTGGGGGTGAAGTCCTAGAAGCATTTGGGGTGCAGAGGGTTGTTCACTCTGTGGAGGACAGCCCCTCTATCTGGCAGTGCTACTTCCTGGATGATGGGTAAGCTCAGTGATTATACACTTGCTGTGTACCACAGTAGATAAAACAGAAAATGATTGTACTTCATCAAAATTCTTACAGTATTTGCAGCTTGTTTTCACTGTAGTGTGGTAATTTAATAAATATGGCTCTTAAATGCTGTCAGTGGTAACAACCAAGCATAAATGTGGGGACTCAGAAGAACAAGGATTTATTACTTCCAAGTAAGTGTGTTCACTGAGGGTTTATGATACATTATATCAACATAAATCCAGACAAAGCAAAGCAAATATATTTAGCATTTCAATTACATCCTAGGAAATGATGTAAGTAAATAAGACGTCCATCATTCAAACATAATGAATGAGTATGATCTGTTCAGAATTTTCCACACAAAGAGAAGTTGATGGTGGTAACTGATCAAGAGATACATGCAAAACAGCAGCAAATTTAGTAGCACTATTCTGTGTTTGTTTCATTGCATGCAGAGGTCCTTTTATTGGTTTGGCATCTTTGTCACCTTGGAGAACTTTGGCTTTGTCAGTAACTGTTGCACGCTGGAACTGGACCTTTATATCACACAGATATCACTGTACATCACTGTACTGTGGTGGCGGTCAGAGGGGCTGTAGGTGCACATTGGCAGCCATGCCTCCATCAGTCTGCCCCAGAGCAGCTGTGGCTAACCTAGCTTACTGCCACCTGCATGAATGAGTGTGAGTGAATAGTAGTCTCTGTAAGTGCTTGAGTCTAGTCTACTAGAAAGAAGTACTATATAAATCCATTATTTTTACAATATAAGGGACTGGTTCCAGTGTAGGCTTCACCACTGAAGTCTTACAGACTTTTTGATGTCACCTTTGACATGGTTGTAAATGTGTGGTTGCAGAAGACTGTAAAGGCTCCAAACACTCTCTGAAAAATGGGACAGTAGTTTGTGAATATAATGGTCCCTGGATGAACACATTTCTATGAACAGTAAAAGGGTGGCACTGATATAAAGAGGATTGTGTCTTTAGGAGGCAGCTACCCACATAGTAGTTATCATGTGTGATTAGAAGCCTCTCGCCATGCTTTTGAGGTGTTCAACTGTGCATGTACTTTTAAAGTCACACAAACTATGCATTGCAGAGGCTTCTACCAAGCAAAGTCTGTGGAGTTATAAACTTACCACTTAAAACGTCAACAAGAGAGACAATGGATAGCCCTCAATGCTCACTGGACTGTCAGGGGCATGCACACTACTGTTAAGTGCATAAGGGAGGACATGTAAACCAGGTCTTACTAAAAAAAAATTAACTCTTTTGTGTGAGTTTTTAAACATTTATTATTTTTCTGCCCTTTTGTGGCTGTTACTCAACAGCTTCAGGTGAATTACCAGCACCTTCTGAGTGTAATCAGATTTGTAATCTGGCTACAATAGATTTATGTTGAAAAAGCTGGGAAAATTGTACTTACTTCTATCCTAATAGGAGACAATAAGGGTAGATGGTGAGAACTAGAGTGTGCATGGGAGGAAGAGTGAGACAGAGAAAATCCCCGGAAATTATTTTTTTGTGTTTGTTTTAGGTATTTTTCATGACACACTTTGATCATGACAGAGGGCACTGCATGCTGTACAGACTGGAAAGCCCCGTAAAGCAAATTTGTAATATTGGGCCTATATAAATAAAACAGACTTGACTTGGCCCGAGTGCATGCATAACAATGATGCTCTGTAAGTCACTCAGTTTAAAATCTGTTAGTTGAGCTTTTAATTTGTTGAACAGTTTATTTTCTCTCATCAGGCACCTGGCCCGCAGAGTGCAGGTGGGATCCCCAGTCACCATGTGGCTTCTACAGCTGCCAGCTAACATAGAAAAAGGTAACCAATCCCACACAGAGAAAACAAGAGTCACTGGTGGTGTTTGCATGTGTTTGTGTGTCAAGTTCTTTAGATGACAATGAAAAATGTCAGTATCTTAAATGTACTTAAACTTAAATTCACATTGCTTTAATAAACATTACTCACAAACCAATCAATCCTTTAAACTACACAGTATATCCAAACTAAATTACAATACTATGAACCAGAAAGGTAACAAGTTATGTTTTTATGGTTTCGGTTGAATCCTGAGCTAATTTCATGTCTTTCTATCATGTCTGTCTTTCTTGTCAGAGGTCTAAATTATGCATGTATTGCACCTTTACTTGATCAGTGGCCTGGGCTCCTTCCTTCCTTCTTTCCTGCCAGTGAAATATGTTGCTGGCAACTAAAGTGAAATGCACTTTGGGTTCTAACTTGGCCTTTTCTTAAATTATGTTGTTTTGACACAACAATGTGTGTCTGTGTGTGTGTGTGTGTGTGTGTGTGGTCACGCTTTAGGTGCTGAAAAGATCCCCCTAGTGTTGGAAGAAGATATGCAGATGCGTTCTAAGTTCCTGGACAGAAAGGTGACCAATTGTTCCAATATGATAAGAAATGGTTTTAATATTGGACTAAATTATTCAGACATATACAGTTTTCTTTCACATAACCTATTTTACACTACAAAGCGTTTGCTCAGAGCAGTAAATAAATGTGTGTTTATGTCTCACTGTGGCAGGAAGAGCTGAAGGCGGACCATGCCTCCTACCTGAAACAAAATCCAGAAATCCAAGCCCTCTTATCTGACTTCATGCAGTTCTTATTGCTGAGGAAACCAAATGATGTCTTCCAGTTTGCCAGAGAATATTTTCTTCCTTTTGCATCTCGCCATCCACCAGACTCAAACAAGAAACCTCAGTGACTCTGAAAGGACACACAGGGATACATTTCACATACCTTTTATAGCTTCCTCTTCATTTATAATATTACAGCACAGTAAAGTATAGAAATTGTTTGCATTCCATTGAATGTCTTTTTGAGTGATACACCGGTAGGAAACTTGTTAGGGAGGACCAGTGACTGTCAAAACTGTGTGATCTCTCCAAAAAAAAACTTTAGAGATTTTAATAAAATTGTTTTCTGTAGTTTGGTTTTATTGTGGTAATCTGCAAGTCTTGTCTAGACAAAACACTCTGATCAAACCAGAAGACGCCAGCGTCTCTTCAAAATAAAAGTGTACAATGTTAAAAAAACAAACAAACAAACAAAAACATATCTTGTATTAGGGTTTACGTTGCAAGTCGCAGAGAGTACATCTGCACCGGGTCACGTAGGCTACTCTGAAGTAGTTACTACACACCCGAGTTAAAGTTCAAAACCTTCTACTTTGTCCGTATGACTCTTACTTTTGAAAATTTGGTTTGCGGAAGCGACGACGACGACGCAAAAACAGGCAAACGTTTCCTCTGAAAGTGAAACGGTGAGCCGCGGGCAGACACGCAGGATAACAAATTCAGACACAACAAGTTCATTTGTGGATTTTTCCCTGTTAATTTGTTTTACTGAATTACAGAGGACGCAGTTTTTCTTCGGTGGTGAAAGCTGAATCGCCGTCAACCGCGGTACGTATTTACTGTTGGAATTTACCTCACCTGACTTACTGTCAGCTCATTTAGACTATGTGCCGTATACCTCGATAATAACGTAATATGAAGTACCACAAAAGTTGACTGCATTGTAATACCAGCGATAAACGGATACAACTGTACACTACCTCGGAGTTCCCATGAGGATTGAGGGGAGAAAAAGTTAGTTAAGTTAGTTAATTTTGTGAAGAGAGACAAAAGTCGGGCTGTGGTTGGTGTTTTTTTCTGTGACGTCATCGTCGCATATTCCTGGAAAAACTCGTAATTCATAAATTACTAAATAGTCTCCAAGACAGTGTTGTTAAATGTATTATGTCTAGTAGAATACCGATATACCACACTGGTTTTTTTTGTTTTTTTTAAGTTCAAGACTTTGTCAGTTTGTAAAGTTTATCAGAGGGTGTCAACTGAGGAGCCCTAACATCAACAACACTGTCTTATTCAGTTTTAAACCAAGAATACAGTTTCCTGACAGAGGTTATCTACGCTTTAAAATTTCTGTGGCAGACTCTGATTCCCTGTCTCCTTTGTTTCCTTCTTTGATAGCACTAACCTGAGTGTTGTGTCCTCAGTCTTGTGCTGGTGGGAGTGAGTCTGTCATGGATAGGCTAAAACTGTCCCGCATAGACGAGGAATTGGACTCCTTTGAGGTGGCAGCGCTTTGCTTCTTGTGCACTGATGTTGTCAACAGGAAGCGATTGGAGGGGGTGAGCATCACAAATTTCATATCATTATTATATAATATTTTCCTTTGCACTTATCTCAGCATCCATGTTTGAGGAAAAATGTGTCTCTGTTGAGTGTGGTACACTATAAACTTGCTTACACACATTTTCATTCATAGATTTAAAAAAAAAAGTCTAGTTTCTTTTTTCATGGTGAACAGTTGTTTGTGCATTCTCCTACAGATCAAGGATGCAAAAGCGCTGTTCCTGAGACTTGAGGAAAAGGGTCTGCTGGAAAATGATGTTTTCCTGTCTCAGCTGCTGGAAACTATCCGTCGACCAGATCTCCTTACACACCTGGAGACAGACAGCAGACCAGCAGAAACAGATGCCACCCCAATTCTGTCAGAATACAGGTGAAAGCAACAGGAAATGGACTTTAATAGTATAATTTACATACAATGATAATAATAATGATAATAATAATAATAGTAGTATGGAAATACTGTCACTTTAACTCCAAAAAAGTTTGACTTTTTCTGTCTGTTGTTTTCTTGGTTTTCTGTCTTTTGCTCTTATTGATAGGGTCATGCTGTACAAAATATATGAGGACACAACTAAGGAGAATTTTGAACAGATTAGGTATCTATTGCTGCCCAACAGAAGACAAATGGACATAAGCACTGTAAGAACACATCCATGCACCATGCCAGCACTTTGAAAATGTACTTGCTACATAGGTTTTAAACATATGAGGCACACAATGTAGAGTTCACAATTAAACTCTGTTCAAGGTGATCAGAATAATATTATTATTGCACCTTGTTTCCATATGTAGTAACAAAAGTACAATATCTACTGAATATAGAGTGCAGTGTTAACTGTTAAATATTTTAGGCTGAAGAACATCTGCTGTGTTTACTTTTTCATTTTAATATTCTCGATTTTTTGACTTCTCTGTTTAGTTCCTGTGACTTCTGTATGGACACAGTCCTGCAGGGTGTTTACATATGCAAATTTGAAACAGCTGACACTTATGAAGGATTGAGATTCATCATTCTAAGAACACAGATATGAACATTTTTGCTGTTTAAGAATGCTCCATGAATCAAAAAATACTGGTGAATGATGCCCAATGATTATTGCAAGACCATTTTATATACTCACCTTTATGTGAATTCATTATTTGCTTGCACACAATTCTTTACTAGACCCCTGTTACTACACAAGTGATTACTGTATTTATACTTTCAACTGCTAACCCTTTATAAAAACTCTCTGTGCTAATTTCAGTCAGCACTAGATGTGTTTGCTGAAATGGAAAAATCTGGCCGGTTGTCAAAAACAAATGTTGATGAGCTGCATACAACACTGCTAGAGGTGGATCAACAACTGGCATTAATTGTACAGAACTACAAACAAGGTCAGAGACCCACCACCATACACAAGCACATACATGTTTACATGGCTCAGTTCTGTGAAATTCATCAAATAATTGTACTCTCTGCAGGAATAATCCAGCAGCATCAACAAAGATCACCTCCTCATGTCAGTATGGATTACCAGGTGTGTGTCTATGTGTGTGTAAATGTATGTTATTGACTAGTTAATGATGAAGCACTGTTGACTGACAGCGGTGTCTGTTTTTTAACCACAGAGAGTCGACAGTACTCAGCCACAACAATCTTTTCTGTCCATAACTGAGAGTCAACCCAGCAGTAAGCCTCTCTTTTTAAATGTTTTTTAATTAATCATGTATTTTACTCTCATGCGTTCTTATTTGTTGACCTCATGCTACACTATTTAATTTTATTATTTTTTATTCTTCAGCCAGAGATAGTGTTTACTCTGATGCACAACCAGTCACAAAGCCCTCCCCTCCTACTTTTGAGGTAACTCATCATTGGCTGAAACCGGATAGCGCTCATCTATTCATTCTTTCATTAGAACATTAACAATTTTATCTACCTTGTGTTCTGTAGGTAGAGTACTACAGTCTGATTCATAAACCTCGTGGTTTGTGTGTGGTCATCAACAATGAGGTCTTCTCGGGATCACAGCTGAAAAGTCGAGGAGGAACTCAAGAGGATGCAAGTATGCACTCCTTGGCATAGATTTAAATATCAATAACTGTTTCATCAGTTCTGCTAATCCCATATGAAATGATGATCTACTGATATGCTTCCATTTGTCTGTTTGCTCTGTGACACAGAGGCTCTGAGCACAGTGTTCACCCGATTAGGCTTTAAGGTAGTGGTACACAACAACCTGACTAAATCTGACATACAGCGAGAAATAAAGAAGCTGGGCACAAGAAACTTTTTGGATGATGATGCCTTGGTAAGCAATGTCACACACCTACAGACCTGTAGTTACCACTATATGTAATTTATTACTTCTGCATTGTTAATAGGCTTTTTTGTTAGAGTTAGACAAGAAACATGGAATTGTCCACTGTATAACCACATCTTGTCAGTTTTGCACAGTTTTTCAACAGATGTTTTGAAACAGCTGTTTCCAAATGTTAATTGTACAAATATACATTTTATGGACAAAAGTATTTGGCCATACCTGTTAAAAATTAAATTCAGGTTTCAATCAGAGTCGTTGCCACAGGTGTCTAAGACCAGACACCTAGCCATGCAGTCTCCATTTGTGAACATTTAAGATACAAAACGGGTTGTTCTGAAGAGCTCAGTGACTTCAAGCGTGGCACTGTGATAGGATGCCACCTTTGCAATAAGACAATTTGTTCAATTTCATCCCTGCTGGATTCCACAGTCAACTATAAGTGATATTATCAGAAAGGGGAAGTGGTTAAGGACAGCAACTTAGCCCTGAAGCAGAAGCTCACGTAAATCACAGAAACACTTCAAAATCTTGTGGAAAGTCTTCCAACAAGAGTGGGAGCTGTTACAGCTACAAACCAGGGATAAACTCCATATAATCGTATATGTATCTGAATACAATGTCATGACATTCCCTGTTAGTATAATGGTCAGATGCCCAAATACTTTTGTCCATATAGTCATTTTAGAGGGTAAAATCATAGCGTGTTTAACAGCAGCTAAATCCTGGGAAGTTAGTCAGTATCATTTCTTGAGACATAATACACATCAGTATCTATTATTTGTCTGCCTCTGGTCTTAGGTGGTATGTGTCCTTTCCCACGGAGAAAAGGGATGTGTGTTTGGCACTGATGAGCAGCCGGTGTTCCTGCACGAACTGACACGCCCCTTTAGAAGTGGTAGAGCCCCCACCTTGGCAGGGAAGCCCAAAGTCTTCTTCATCCAAGCATGTCAGGGTAGCAAATACCAGACAGGCTCATTGCCGTGCCACTCAAATCTAGGACAGAAGGAAGAGGAAAAAGAGAGCCACCTAGAGGAAGACGCAGGTCGCATCGAAGTCGAGACGGTGCCTGCAGATGCAGACTTCCTGTTAGGCATGGCCACCGTTCCAGAGTGCAAGTCGTTTCGAAACACCTCCACAGGGTCCATCTACATCCAGGAACTGTGCAAGCAGCTGACTCTCGCAGCACAGAGGTGAGAGAAACCTTCAGAGTTCACTATGATGATATGCCGTTTGGCAGAAATTTTAAACCTCTCCAGACTCTGACACACAATTGCTGACATAAATTTCTTACAAACTGATCATAATAGTTTTCTACATGGATACATTTTACAGTCAAATCAATATTACAACATGCACCATGGTAAGAATGGCACTGCACATAACCCACAGTTTGTTCTGCTGTTTTATCTTCTTGCAATAAAAGGATTCATAAAACATGTTGATGAACTATGAATTACAAACAGTGTTTTAGTGCGACTTCACTGTTTACTGTAAAAGGTGATACAATTATTTTTGAAATTATAACATACTCACTGTAAACTGCACTTTGTGGCAGGGAACAGTTGTCTTTTTCAGATATAAGGAACATATTGCTCTACCTCCATGTGTAGGTCTGCTTTGGGTGTTTTTAGATGCATCGTTGATGTGATATGTCAGACGGCAAAAGGTTGTTGTGTTAAATTTTTTTCTCACTATTCAACATTTAAAATTTGCAATGTAATGTGTTTTCTTGACAGCCCAGAGAAGGATGATATACTCACTGTCCTGACTCGTGTGAACAGGGAAGTGGGCAGAGGAGAGTATTTAAACTACAAACAGATGCCACAGCCCATATACACTTTCACCAAGAAGCTCGTCCTCAAATTTGTTTGAATACACTTGGACTAAGTGCAACACTGCAAAACGTGCCAAACCTCCAGATTCACATCACTCTGGTTTGCTCTGTGTGTGTTTGTGTGTGTGTTTATAAGTGTGTGTCACAGATGATTGGATGATTGGAGTTTTGCTGTAATCTCACGCCTCTAATAAAAAAACCATCATGGTAAATGAAATGTTCCATGATTTTCATTACATTTTTAAACTGATTATTATATCTGTTTATAGTGTACACAATGGAGCTCCACATTTTGCTCCTCAAAGATTTAATAGGAAATTCCTGAAGTTTAAATGATTCGGTTGTAAGGGCAATCCTGGTCCTCGAGGGCCGCTATCCTGCATGTTTTAGATGTGTCCCTCTTCCAACACACCTGATTCAAATGACCAGCTCATCATCCAGCTCTGCAGAAGCCTGATAATGATCCTGGTCATTTGAATCAGGTGTGTTGGAAGAGGGAAACATCTAAAACATGCAGGGTGGCGGCCTGTTAACCTGTTAGAATTTAAAGTGTTTGTGGACATGTCTTACATCATTAGTGTCACTTTATTACCTGATCTACCTACAACCTTTAGCAGGAGGGTAAACTCTAAGGCTCACAACATCATACGGTGTCCTGATCATCCTCTCCATGCTGAGTTTGAGCTCCCATCCTCTGGCAGGATATTCAAATCAAACAGGTTGAAAAATTCATTTATAACAAGCATTTAGTCAACTTAATTTAAATTTTAAAAAATGAACAGTTATGATGCACTCTATTTACTCAACAATGTAATGATGGTACAGCCCTCAGTTGCCCTCTGAAGTGTTTGTGTACTTAACCATTTTCTGCTTGCAAAGCAAATTTCCCTCTGGAGACAATAAAGTTGAAAGTTGAAATCACTTGGTAGAATCTTAGCATTAAGACAACTTTCTGCTGCCAGATCAAAATCTGCATTTACACACTGAAGTGGAGTTAAATGTATCTATATTAATGTCAAAGTGATATCCATGTAGTTGTAATGCACATTTATTCAGTATCATGAGGCGTGCCTGTTGAACGTGACTCAGCGCCTGTTGGGCCTTGTTGCACCCACTGGGCGTGTATGTCACAGATTCCTGCGGACTCCACCCAGCTCTCCACGGTTCCAGGAAAAATACACAGGCGCACACGCACTTTACTGCTGCTTCACATCTGTCTACTGCTGCACGCGCTCCTCAAAATAACCGCGGGACGGGCCTGAGAACAGCAAACAGGCTGCGGAACAAGTTTACATCCAGTGGCGTTTAGAGGAAGCGGTGGACGACGTGGCCGCCAGCGGAAAATCCTCTCTTCTTATCTCTGGGAATAAGTACAACGACTGTTGACGTCTCTGTTTGGTGAGTTGAGCTCATTTAAAATGTTGTATTTCCGTATATGGATTTCCGTGTATTTCCCCCGAAGTACATTGTACACTGTTCATGTAGAATGAATTCAAGCTGCAGTCGGTACGCAGCGCACCTGAAAAGGCTTTTTGTTGGCTGATGTTTGGTGCTCGGTGAACAGGGTGGAGTGGGTCCAGTCTTTCCAGCCATCTTATTTTCCTAAGCTTTTAGTCAAGAAAACTGTCTGTGAACTCAGCCCATACACTGGTGAACGACCTCTGTCTGCCTGGGTGAACGTGGCAAATATCCCGTGTATTTTCAACAGTGTGTGTATTAATTATGTTTGAATAACACAACACTTAGAATAGAAAGCATTTACTGTCATTGTACAACAGGTACATAACGAAACCAAACATCCACCCAGAATACATCTGTATTCAGGGCAGACATGTTGATTTGTCATACCAGGAAAATGTTAAAAATAACATTGGTGATGGCTTCCCTCCAACGTTGGCATGTCAGCACGGCCTAATCAGAAACACCTGAAGGAGATACTGATCATCTTTACTGTGCTACACCTGATTACCTGCATGTGATACGATCTGTTATCCAGTGATGGACAAATGTCTCCACAGCTGTCAATTTGTCTCACACACACACACACACACACACACACACACACACACTGTCTGGAATATCATTGGAGAATTATGAATGTTGTTTATTTAGATGCTTAAAAATAAAAAGCTCATGCAACTAAGATATCCATCTCCAAAAGTCAAAACTCATCGATGATTTAATGAAGGCTGCCATTTTAAATGAGTCCATATGATGTCAGCATTTCCACCAAACATTCAATTGGGAGGATGCTCTGACATCATATGGACAGTATGTGAAAGCTACACATAGTGAGCTGGACTCCATCATGGCAGCCTAGTAGTGCCATTAAGACTGCCACACACAAAAAAACGCCCACCACTTTTTCATACGTGGTCACATATGCCAAACATTTTTTTATGGGCTCTCCATATTACAAGCTATCAATCTATGGACGTATTTATGAAGCAGTGAAGTGTCACAATTTACCACATAGAACAGGAAAACTACTTTCAGCCAACAGAAAACGTACAGTACCCTTTCCATTATCTGACCGCTCTGTTCCCCTCCTAATAATTGGTCCTTCTCGATCATCTGCTGCACTTTACAGTGTTATTGTATTGTTGTTGATGTTTATATTTGTTTTATGCCCTGAGCAATACATTACTGACTGCTGAAATTTTAATTTGGTGGTCATCTTCAAGTCCACAGCTGTGCACACGGCTGCAAAAAAAAGCATGATCAGGAAAACACAAGTGTGAGAACATAACACAGGACAGATTGCAAGTAGACTGGCTCTATGTCACAGGTATGACAATGATAATATTGTCTGTTTATGGGTTTTTCACTCAAAAACAGCCTCAGATATTACACATTTTAAATCTAAACCATAGACAATCTCAACAAAAACTACAATGACTTTGTTAAACAAGTTTTTAATGTATTGTGTGGTATTTGTTGTTTTGTCCCTCCACATGACAAGCGTCACAAGGCAGAAGGAGTCATTTTCTCAGACACGAGGCTTTGCAATGTGTGAGATGTGTTTGAGAAAATGTTATTAGTGTTCGATGACATGGAGGTAAACACACTTGTGTCATCAGACTGTTACCTCGCTGACTCACAACCACAAAAGGACTGGAGGATAAAACCCATAATTATCAGACATATGTTTTGACATTTTCTAAAACTTTGTTCTCCTTGAGCTGAGTTACATCACCTCCTCTTCCTCTTCTTCTTCCTCTTCTACTCAGGCCGTCCTGTACACTAACTGTGCCTCAGTGGCCTACAAGTGATCAGCTCTGTTGCTGACTCTTTGACTGAAGATACTCTGAAGCATTTTTTCCATTGATTGTTTTCTGTCCTGTTGCTTGGGCTGGAGATGTGATGTAATGGCAGCAGGAGGTGGAGCCAGCTCTTGAATTCCTTTACTGTGTGTATTCCTCTAAAAGTCCCACTGAGAATGGAGTGGATTTGACCCATTTAAAATAACTAAGCAAATAGGAGCATGCTAATGAAGGCAGGTCTGTTTTATTTAATATGATGGTGTGGTATTTATTGTAGATTAGTAAGATCTTCTGCAACACATTAGGAGAAGGGTTTAAAATCTAAATGGTTATAAAAGATGTGTGTTCACGTAATGAACCACACCTTTCACTTCTTGTGGAAACATTTACTACCTCATATGACTACGTTGTGTAAATGTGTGCGTGGTTTATTAGTAGAAATTTCCTTCGGAGGTCAGAGGAGAGTCCAGTGGCTCGGCTGGTTTGTGAGACAATGCTGATTTCTGTGTTAAGCTAAAATTGGTGGATAGCTGTGTATTTTAGTTTCTAGATTCTAGTGTGGATGTTTGATTATTTTCTGTGTGTACATAAAAATGTGAAACAGAATTTTCACCTCCTTTCCTCTTCCAGGCATCATGTCCAGGTCAGACTACCCACCCGGGTACGATGACTCCCATGGCCCGATGTACGCTCCTCAGGGTGGGAACTACCCACCACCCCCTGCGTATGGCTTCCCCTCCTATGGTGGTCTCCAGCCAGGCCAGCCCTCTGCTCCCTATCCCAGTGGTCCAAATGCCCCTCTGTTCCCCGGCCAGCCAGGGGGCTATCCTCCCGGGCCTTACCCAGGACAGCCTCACCCTACAGGGCCTCCAGGAGCAGGCTACCCCAGCCCTCCACCAATGCCTCCTGTGATGCCACCGACCATCCCATCAGATGTACTGAGCTCTGGTAAACCAAGAGTGAATCATGCAAAGATGATTCTGTGCCATTTTTGATTACATTTGAAAGCGTTTGCTTCTTTATGTTTCTTGTTGCTCATTTTTTTAACACTGATCACATTTCTGTTTTATTGATTACACAGGTGATGAGTTTGCAGCCACTGGTAGCGGATGGGACAGTATGAGTATTCGGCATGCCTTCATCAGAAAGGTAAAGTCCACATAGTCTGTACTGGCCCCAGTTTGTTTGCAGGAAAGCAGCTTCATCACAGATACAGAGTTTGATGTCCACATGGCTGTCAAGTAGTGGTCTCAGAAGACTAGTTCTCAGGAGAGATCAAAAGATCAAACACTTAGTGCGAACTACACAGCAGCAGTTCACAGTGGGCCACACAATAAAAGCATGGACACCCTGACCGGTCTGCAGCTACTCAGCCTCATAGACAATAAACTGTGATGCAGAGACATTTCTATCAGAACCAGCAGGATTTATTTCAGTAGTTTGAGCTACAGTGGTTCTTCTGTTTGATCAGAACATTTTTCCTGTTTCTAACGTCAACTCAAAGGACAAACTGTTCATCCTCTGGCTGAGACCTAATACATCCCACCCACTGACAGGTGCCATCGTAACCAGATAATTAGTGTTCTTCACCTCAGCTGTCGGTGGTCAGAGCGTTACGGCTGTTCAGTGTACATGCAGACAGTAACAGAGTTAATTTACTTTTTTGCCAGTGTGGAGTAAACTCTTTGTATTTTTGGTAATGCAGAGAATAATGTTTGCAAATGTGTTTTTCAGGTGTATTTGATTTTGGCGTCTCAGCTCCTCGTCACCACAGCTATCGTGGCTGTATTCACATTTGTGTGAGTATACCGAGTGTGTGCTCTTTGTGACTGTTTGTCTTTGTGTCTGTGTGTCTCCCACTTTTAACTGTGCCTGTGTTTCTCCCAGCGAGCCTGTCAGACTGTTTGTACAGCAAAACCGAGCTGTGTACTGGGCGTCATAGTAAGTCTCACTCTGTAGTGCTTTTGTTAAATCCTGTGCTGTGTTGAATTCAGTTACATTTTATTTGACATACGAATCAAAAATCTGACTCTGGGCATCTTTCCATTTTAGTGCAGTATACATCGTCACCCATCTTGTGCTGGTCTGCTGTAAGGGCCCACGGTGAGTGTGACCGCTTGCCATTACAAAGTATTGAGAGAAAATGTGTTCACAGAATAATTACAAAACAACCTTGCATACTTTGTAGGAGGAAGTACCCATGGAACGTTATTCTGCTGCTCATCTTTGTAAGTTGGTCCACTTGAAGTTGATATTTTGCATCAAGAAATGGAGACACATAGTTGCAAACAGTGTCCTGGACTAGGACCAGATCTATTCTTAGACTAAAATACTGCATCGTTCTCATAGATTTCCAGCAGCCTTTAGTAACATGTCTTGGGCTCAGAAATGTAACTTTGATAACAGAGCTAAGCAGTGAACCACCACACTTGGCTCAGACACTGTTTGTCTTGTTATGGCTTTGAAATGTTATTTCAGTGTCTGCTTTATCAGCTCTAACAACAAATTGACTGTGTGTGATTTTATGGATCACTTTTGTCACTCAGGAGACGTTTGTGTTGGAGTTAGTGACACTGTGGGCCTATGATAAGCATGAGCTCTGTTACAGCTGTTCACTGTAAACACTTTAAATCCACATACATGTTTAATTAAGGTGTCATGGTTTGCAATTCAGCTCCGTCTGTTCTTTTACAGACTCTGGCATTGTCCTACATGACCGGCTCCATTTCCAGGTAAAAAAGAAAAGTTTTACGTTGGATTACAAAATAAACATTCAGAGAGTTTTCTCAGTATTAACTCTGTTGCTTGTCGGTTTCAGCTACTATGACACAAAAGCAGTGTTTCTTGCTCTGGGGATCACTGCTGTGGTCTGCATTGCTGTCACAGTCTTCTGCTTTCAGACAAAGGTATGTGTGTGTGCGCTTCCGTATCTGCTTCAAATGTACACATAGTGTGTGAGGTACATGTAAATGAATCTGTGTACTTCAAATTTATGTTTTTTTAATAATATTTATAGTATAATTTTGAATTATAATTTTTGGAGTGGAATATATAAGAGACTTGCAGCAAGTCCGGGGGGAGGGACCCAAGGTGACCGGTCAGGGGACCCTCCAGCATGCCTCCCCTGTCAGACCCCACCGTGTGTGTGTGTGTGTGCTGCATTTGTAGCTGGATGCTTCTGTCGACATAGAACATGCTGATGCCATGTGGCTGTCCATTGGCCAAGTTACTCAGGTCCATGTCTACAGCAAATGGTTCCCTCAACCGGCCAAGGTTATACCAGACCTGCTGTGAACCTGTAGACATACCAGGCAGTGGTTTGAAACTCGGTCCTCATTTTTGTTGCCTCCTTTTATTTAAACTCAGCAAGCTACATGTGGATCTTAGCATTCTACCTCAACACCACAGCCAGAGTCCTGCGTCTTAGAGCTCACATAAATGGCCACAGTGTATTTGTTCAGTGCTAATACACCGGTTGGTGGCTTGTCTTTTTCAGGTTGACTTCACCAAGTGCCAGGGTCTTTTCTGCGTCCTCGGGATCGTAGTGTTTGTGACTGGCATCATTACAACCATTGTGCTGTCCTTCAAATATGTGAGTTACAGCTGATGAGAACAAAACACTGAAACACTTTCAGTATTTCCTAACGACTGCTCGTCTGTCGTTGCAGATTCTGTGGCTTCACATGCTGTACGCAGCTATAGGAGCCATAGCCTTCACCCTGGTGAGCAGTTTATACTGAGCTAAAAGACATCTGTCACTTTTAAAGTTTTATTTTTTGTTACCGAAGCTCTTGTGGTATTACACTTAATCTCATTTTCATTCCAAATCTTTGTCTCTTTGTAGTTTCTGGCATATCACACGCAGCTACTGATAGGAAACAGGAAGCACTCAATTAGTCCAGAGGAGTACGTGTTCGCTGCACTCTCCATCTACGTTGACATCATCCAGATCTTCCTCTTCTTGCTCCAAATCATTGGTGCTTCCACCAAATAAGTCTACAAGGTTACTATTTGGGTCAGCTGGGATCAGAGAAGCATCAAGCGACAAAACCGTTTAATGCTTTTTTAAATCCTTTCACTTTTTTGTAGAAATCTGCATAAACTCATGAGGTGCTCCATCGAAAAATAGCTACCACCTTAATTTGAGATTTTGTTACAGTGCAGGTTAAACCTACACACAAAAAATGCACTTTTAATCTCTTTGTCTATATCTACTTTAAGCAACTCATCAGTGGTTATCAAATATTAATTCTAGCATATGAATCCATCTCTACAGACACTGGAATACCTGCTGCAACATTTATCTCCTCTTGCTGGACTTAACAGTGTCTGAACAGTTGCCTCTGCATGTACATGTACTAGTGAACTTTTTCCCATTTGCACATTTTCTCAACGTTGAAGCAAATCTTTCTCTCTGGTTGCCTCTGAAGTACAGTAGAGGTGGGCGATACATTTGATCTTCAATCAGTAACAGTGGTCGTTACTTCGGGTATTGATCTATCAACCACCGATCCACAGCTCAGTACTGCTCATGGCAGATGTGCTGTCAAGGGCTTACATTACACTTTGCTGATAAGCTTTATAATTCTTTGTATTTGTATTGTACTGCCTTTACATACTACATTACTACAGTGCCTTTACCATGACGATGTTTGAGATATTTTTTACTTTGCAAAGTACAGGGTTATAATCAGTGAGCTTTTATGTTACAAATGTCCCTTTTTATAAAGTGCTCAGTTACAGTCAGATTTGGGTCAGACAGTGAGTGCCAGCAGGGTGGGGCTCCCTCACACAGCACTGTACACCCTATACCTCTGTGGTGTCAAATTATTGGAACATTACTAAAACCGGTGTGTTCCTGCCAATGTGGTGATATTCAGCCCCACCCAGCTGGTACTCTATTTTTCACTAAGCATAAACAGGACCAAGCCAAAGTTACATCTGCCCTTTACTCAAAACAACAAAAACAAACATTTTGAATGTATAGCACAGATGCTGTGTGGGGTCACAGGTTGTAAATATGCATATTCAGTGCTGAAGAGAATCTGTTTGCCTTTCATATCAAATAAAGGTTTGATTTTTGAATCTGGCTGATGTGTAGCTGCACCAATGTTGACTGTTTTAAATATGTTTACCATTAACTCAGTGAATGTGTTATGTCCTCAGTCAGTAGTGCACAAGAGTCAATATTTGTCCCATTCAAGGTGTGCTGCAAATCATAGTTGCCATACATGTACATTATTGGTCTATTTTAACACCCTCTGCATGCTGACGGTAGCGGCTTCCTTCGTATTCTCCTTCATTTGATCTTTTCATCCTCTGTCGGATCTTCAGCTGCTTCAGTCGGTTTTTGTCCACTTGTCTCTTGGCCAGGAGGAAACCGATTATACCTGCAGGGAGCCCGATCATCCTGGACAGAGGTGAGAGACAGGCAAATGTTTTTGTCAGCATCACATGTCCATGAGTGCACAGAAATTATGTTGCAACTGACAAAATAGTGAACTTGAGGTTTGAAAGCAATGACTGTGATCTTGGAGAGACAAGACTAAACAAATGTTTTATGAGGGAAGTATCTTGGGACAGCGTGTGACTTAAGTTTCTCAGCCTATTAGAAAATATTTAAAGCTATTAGTGCATAATAAATGGGCAGCTGAGTCTATACCATGGTTTCTGATGCATACAGTACTTGTAATGCTATCATTGCGCAACATGTAAAGCTGAAATATTGCGAAACATTTATAGTTTACAGTCAGAACTTGTACCTCAGACACATACATATCCTTTTAATTAATAGTCACTCTCATTACTTTGTATAGAATTTCAATATTTTACTGATAACTTGAGCCAACCATCACTTTTGATGTAGTTTCTTCTGTTGCAGTGACTGAAAGTAGATAAAGTTTCACTACTTTTATTCTGCAGCATTTTGCTTGTAGACCAGTGTCTCTGAAGTTGTTTTGGGAAGATTACTTCTATGTGGCAATATTTATTTGTAGCGCTCAGATGAAGTTATTACTACTTTGATTTGTAATATTCATTGTAAAAAGACACTGTCATTTGTCTGTTTAACAAATGTTTCGACATGACAACGGTATTTAGTGACAGATGAGAACTTGTATGCGCGTGACACAATAAAGAACAGTTACAGTTATCACTGATGCTCCCACTAGAACTAGGAGTTCTTACATATTACATGGTGTATTCGGTCCCACCGGTGTACTTCATGTTCTGCTCTCATTTGTTGTTTTGTTAAATACCGGAAGTGTAAATAGAGCAGACTCACCACGCATAGCCAATTTTCATCATGGGGTTCTTCGCCTTCCTTCTGGGCATGTAATCAGGACCCTCCGGTTCCTCCTCGGGTCCCCTGCCCCCTGTGTGCCCTCCTGCTGCGCTGGGTGTCTGTGGGTGGGACTCGGTCTTGGAGCTGCACAGGGACGCAGCAGAGGAGACATGCAGCTGCAAACTGTGGCACATTACCGGTCTCTGCCTGAGGAGCCACCGGCACGGAAGAAGCTGGACACCTGGTGGGGGGTGGGGGATTAGTTTGAAGTTGGAGTTATGTCTAACAATGAAAACAATTTCCTCTTCAGCAAGGTTAATGAGAGGGTTACCTCAGGTCATGAGTTACATCGGTAACGTGGGAAATTCATCCGCCCTTTGCTAAACTATTACCTAACATTTTTTAACAAAGAAATTCTCAGCCATAGCCACTACTATCGATAACAGGAAGTGTAACCTTGTTTGCCTTGATGGTGGCTAACCTTAATAAAGGTAATATTTTACCTCTCAGTGCAGCACTGACTACCGTCACAGTGAAGGCCGCCATGTTTGAGTTATCACAACCGAGCATGCGCAGTAGCATTGTTATGCAAACCGGGGACTAATGCCACCTTGTGGTCAACATCAATAAGACTTTTTTTATGAAGCACTACAGAATAAACTGCAAATATTACATATACGTATGAAGCCAAGTAGTTTTTTGTTCATGTCCACAACATTTTATTTATGAAAGCAACATTTCCTCTCAAATTGTCATAATTACACAAAGAACATACAATTCAGCTTGAAAACATGGGTATGTCTAATATACTAATATACAGTTCAGGGAAGCCAGCAGACAGCTGAGGGACAGAGAGCAGCCTATTTACAAGCAATCTGAGTAAGGAAACTTTTTTTAAACAACTATAGAACTGAATCTTTGTACAGCAGAGATCAACTCAAAAGTAAGTCTGACAGCATGTGTTGTCTGTGAGACATATGAGCATTAACCAAACACCACGAACATTAGCTTTAAGCTGTCAGGCAGCAGAAACCAACAAAACTGAATGGCGGTGAGACAAATTTAGTCCTCCAGGATGTAGTTGGGGTTGACGACAAGAACAGCTTCTTCCTCTGTGCTCGCAGACTCTGATCCCTTCAGCCCCGCCTGAGACAGCTCGATGAGGATGTGATCCTGGGAACACACATTTATGTACGATTTGGTGTAAGTGGATATGATATATTCTGTAGAAGCTTTTAATTTGAACTGAATTCCTGCAGAAGGTTTACTCACATAATGGACCAGCCTGTGGATAACCTTTTCTATCAGACCCTTCTTATTGATGAGCTCCTCTTCAGAGTCTATCTCTGATTCAATCTCCTTCAGATACCAGTTCACCACTGCACTTTTCTTCAGCTCCTCCTCTTCCTCAGCTGTTACACAGGTAGTAAGAAAAACAAGATTAATTTTTTTTAAAAAAGCATCCACCTTGATATAATTGTGATGATGATTTGGCACTACAAAAATAAAAACTGAATTAAATAGAGGTTCACTTACTGTCCTCTGCTTTGCGTAGATGCAGGACCAGCAGGTTGGAGATGCGTCTGTATTCAGGGAAAGACAGGCGAAGGGCCGGTTTGGGCTGACTGCCAGGTTCAGCGTGACCATTCACACCATTCACATGTCCATTAATTCCATTGACATGCCCATTAACACCATCCACGTGACCATTTACTCCATTAGGAATGTTGTTGCCTGCAAAGAGTTTATATGAATGAATCCTTGTACATCCAGGCCCATGATAAACTAGACCACTAATAAGAAACTATATGCTCACTGATGTCATGTGTGTACATTTGTCTTGACAAAACTTAGTGCTTGGCAGTACCTTCCTCTTGCTGTTGTTCCTCCTCCTCCTCCAGTTCGTCCTCTTGCTCCAGGTTGATGTCGGGCGTCTCTACTCTGATGATGGATTTGTTCAGAAGGCGGAAGGCTTCCTTCACATGTTTGGGCTGCACCTGGAGGCATGAAGTCAAAGGGCGATGGTCAGCTGTTGTATGATGCTTTTGGGCATCCAAATTTAAAATGTAAGACATTCACAGTTTTTTTTTTTTATAATGAGGTATTAAAGCATTTTTGTTCTTACAAGTTGAGCTGATTGTCAGGGAGCCCTCACGACATCAAACACACAACGCATGCTAACTGTGCACTGCAGTGTTGTGTTTGATGTTTCATGCTGCTTCAAGTCAATCACCTCTGTGTACTAACCGCTCAAAAAAAAAAAAAACAAAAAAAAAAAAACATATTGCGTACACACCTCATCACAGCAGTGCATACGCGCCATGCCCTCAGAAAGGCGGATCATGCTCTCCAGCTGCCTCACAGTTATCCTCCAGGCAGATTTGGACACACCCCCAGAGCCATCACGCTGGCGGAGACGCTTGTACTGCTCAACGATGAACTCTTCTGATTCACTGGAGATCTGCACACATACAATGTGCAGTGGTTAACACACATGCTGAGGGGGTGGCTCCTTGGCATCAGACAGATGTGCACTTTTGCACACTTGGCACAACTGTGGTGACTTCATTAATTATTTGTAAAATTAAATATAATGGACTTGGAGGATCTGTCATGCTCCAACTGTCCATCAGACAGCTGAACTGTCACAGAGTCAGTTTATCACCTGCAGTTAAATCATTTGGTCCACAGTCATATTCCTGAGTGCCATAAGTTTCTTTAGTTTGATAAATTCTTACACTCTCTCCTAGGACAGAAGTTTCAGTCAAAATTATTAGTGTGTCAAATTATAAATTATATATCCCATGCTAATGTCTCCATTAATAAAATACACTGGATGCAGGGAATACAGCAGTAGACTGGAGAGGTCTTTAGACTCAAATTTATCTTTGTTCAGAGACCGTCTCACTCGCTCTGTGCCAAGCTCCACGGACTCTCCTCTGATCAATGACAGTTTTCTAAGATCTGATTGGTCAGTACTGATTGGTACTTCAGTACGTTTTGATCTGTTATCTGGAACATAACCCCCCCGGAGCAGGTTAGGTAGGCAGTATAAATTACCAGGGTGATATATGACCCGGTAAACTGTAAACCAGCATCTTGGTACTGAAAACCTGGAACTTTACCTGAAGTTTCCTCAGTAATCAAATCCTGCTTCTTAGTACAGATACCGTATAATACCCTGGGTGAGCTGAACTTTTTTTTTTTTTCCGTCATTTTTAAATAATACATCAAACACTGTGATAAATACCAAACTCCTATCGGTAATTATGTTTGTTGGCGTCTGTTGTAAGACTCCATTTTCAATTCACTTTGAACATTGGTGGCAACTTGTTATAATACTGCAGTTCATGTTGTCTGTGCTCTTACATCTTTGATCCACGTTGCCCTTTTTAAATCTGAGCACCTGACTCTCTGAAGGTCTCTGCAAGTCCCTGGTAAAGCCTGTGTTAATGTGTCAGTGCAGGTAGAAGCACACCCACCTTAGGTTTGAACTGCCTGGCGAAAAGCAGGTATCTGCGGATCTCATCCAGAGAGTACAGCCTGTCCACCGACTCCTCCACACGGGAGTGCAGGTCCACAATACGTCTGGCAATGGCGTAGTCTGTAACCTAAGATACAGAGTAACTCACAGTATTAGACCAGGTCAGAAGCGTTGGCAAAATATTAAAAAAAGGTGCAAAACACACAGAATAAGAAAGGCAATAAGATAAGGAATAATTATATTTAATACACAATAAAAAGAGCATCTTCTGTGTCACAACACACTCCTCATTGTACCTCATTGCAGTCATCCACCAGGATGAAGAAGAGGTCAAAGCGGCTCATGATGGGAGCCGTCAGGTTGATGTTCTGCTTCAGGCTTTTGCTGCGGTCGTAGCGCCCGCTGACTGGGTTGGCAGCAGCCAGGATGGACGTGCGAGCGTTCAGGGTGGCCTGGAGAGGAAAACGTACAGTTATTCTACTGCAGAGAAAACTGCAAGGCGTCCTGGGTAATCAAAACCTGTTCTGACCTGTCCATTTTCATTTGTAATGGGTCATTATCAAGGTTTAAAGATGGTTTGTTTTTACAAAACAACTTGATAGAGAACATATAGAGCAGGGGTGTCAAACTCATTTCAATTCAGAGGCCACGCTCAGAACAATTAGATTTCAAGTGGGCCGAACCCATAAAATAAAAACAGCATAATAACCTATAAATAACAACAACTCCAATTTTTTCCAAGTACAATATGATCATCTTCACATTTAATAAACTCTCCTTTTACAAAACTTTGCATGAACCTGAAATTTCTTAGGAACATTTATCATTTACACATCACAGCTAACAGATCACAGTGGATCTGCAAAGACACAAAACATTTAGTCACAGGAATCTGAAAAATATAGTATTTCACTTTATGATTAAAACAACTTGTCAAGATCCAGAAATTTGTGCAGTAATCCTGACCCCCTGACCTGACCCACCACACCAGACAAACTGAAGTGGGAGCTATAATGGAAGAAGGTTAAGTTATCTCCCTGCCTTGTAAATGTACAAAATTTATACATAAAAAAAAAATAGATAAAATTGTGGCAAGATGCCGATAATGTCTTCTATGGAATTTTTAGGGCTGCAGTAGCTGTAGCTGCAACTCAAGAAAAACATGGCCGACTAAAATCAAACCCACTCCTCAACCAATCGATTGTTCGCTTTTAGCAGCAGGATAAAATAATTTTATTCTCATTATGTTTTAGTGAAATATGATTGATGGATGTGATTTCTGAAAATCTATCCATATAAATATTTTGTAGTTATGTGGCTGAGGAGGTGTTGGTGTTGAATGTGTTACAGTGATGTCGGCACAGTGACTGATGGAGTTAGGGCATTACAAGTCTTCTGGACAATGTTTCAATGTCTCTTCATTACAAAATAAAAGTACTACTGGAGCTCGTGTGATGTGTCAAAGTGACAATTATCATCCTATGAGATATTGGTTGGTCTGGAGCTCAGCCACTGAAAACTGTCAACTCTAGTAATTTCCACACTTCTCCAATTCATCCTGTGGGCTGGACCTGGCCCGCTGGCCGTATGTTTGACACCCCTGATAGCTTTTAATGTTACATCAGTTTTGTTAGGTATTGATGAAGTATTGTGTGTGCTGAGGCATGTGTGTACCACCTTGACTCCAGCCTTGGTGATGCTGATGGTCTGCTGCTCCATGGCTTCATGGATGGCCACCTGGTCCTTCACATCCATCTTATCAAACTCATCTATGCAACACACACCCTGGAAGACAACACAGCTGATAATAACACTGACTGTACATAAATGTGTCCTTCACTGCCTTTTACAACTCGCAGCACTCACGTTGTCAGCGAGCATCAGAGCTCCGGCCTCGATCACAAACTCGTGGGACTCCTCGTCTCGGACCACAGCCGCCGTCAGACCTGCAGCACTGCTGGCCTTCCCACTGGTGTACACTGCTCTGGGACTGAACTCCTCCACGTGTCTGTACACATGTTTAAAATATCGTTAACAGCCTTTCTCCTGCTCATCATGCAAAACAAAGTCAGTAATGGGCACCTAACAGGAGAGAGAATACTGCAAGAAGGAACCAGGAAGCAAGATGTCAATGAAGAAGTTTTAAGACTTTCAGCAGAATCTGTGTTACCCACTTGAGGAACTGGCTCTTTGCAGTACTTGGGTCTCCAACGATGCAGACGTTGATGTCACCTCTCAGGGAGGTGCCCTCCATGGTCGTCTTGGGAACACCACCAAACAGCATCAGCAGGATGCCGCGCTTCACCTCATCATTTCCTGCATGATCACAGTCAATGCCCACATTTAACTGAAAAGCCACAGCTTTAATACACTTTACTGAAGGTCCACTTAAGCTTCATGGTATAGAGAATAAGCTCAGTGGTGAATCACCAACCGTGAATGGTGGGGAAGAGGCTGGTGCAAAGGTTGTGGTACAGGTTCTTGTCCTGGCTCATCTCAAACACTTTCTCCCACTCCTTCTCCGTCATCTGGCTCTTGATGCTTTCTGCTGTTTGCTCCTCCTCCCGCAGCTCTTTACCACCAAACTGCAATTAAAAAAAAAAAGTCACACTGCTAATTAAAGAGCTGTCACATTTGGAAACGGCTTCAAGTTTTAGCTGTGATGTGTGATTCTTACCCGAGGGTTGGTTGGAGCCACGTTACAAGCCAGGAAGGCCAGTCTGTATGATAGCTCTCTGACTCCCAGAGCTTTCAGTCCTCTCAAACCCTCAGACTCAAAACCCTGAGGACCTCCAGCTACACGAGTACTAGTCTCTGCTCGTACACCTGGAGAAACAACATCCATACCATGTGGTGTTAAAAAAAACAAAAGTACTCATGAGATATCTTCAAGTACTACCAGTTGAGACTGAAACCCTACCAGGTGTGCTGAGCTGCGAGACATCCGGCACCACGATGAGGGTCCCGGTGAAGTCACAGCGGTCCCCAGCCTGAGCCGTCTCCACAGCCTCTGCCCTCAGGATGATCTCCAGGGAGCGTGGGATTGAACCACGAGGAAGCTCCGCCTGTGTCTCCTGGATACGTACCTGAAGACACAAGAATCCAACTGAATCAGAATCATCAGGTTCTTCTCATTTACACACACACACACACACACACACACACACACTCTCTCTCTCTTCCTGTCTCACTGTTACCTTCTGAAAGTCGATGAATTTGGATTTGTGTGTGTCGAGGTGGAAGCGGGAGCGGTTGTTGCAGACAGGGTTTCTGCAGATAGTTGGTGGGGAGTATTTGAACTGTTGAGGGACATCTTTAATCACTGCCTGACAGTCCATGCACAGGAACGTGCCACTCACCTGAAACCACAAAGTACAGCATTATAGGCAACTACAGGACTAAGTTCAGCGTTGTCATATTTGTATTAATGACATTCTCTGATTGGTTGATAGGACAATATCTCACCAGCTCAGGGTGGACTGGGTGCGTCCTCACCACCTGACCACTGATTCTCACCAGTGTGCCGATGCGCATGGAGGACAGCTCACGGATCCTATATCACACACAGAAAACAGGCTCTACTTTTTGTTTCCACATGTATTGTTGCACACCAAACACTGATCGACACTAACCACAATCCACTGGTTTGGACTTATTGTGCGTCTTACTTGTGCCTGGTGGGAAGATCCTCAATGGCAACGTAGAATTCTTTGGTAAGAGGAACATTCCCATGATCACGAGCAAAGTTACGGACTGCTTGGCACAAGAAGGGATACACTCTGAAAACAAACAGAAATTTGGAGGTTAATCCACAGCTAAAGTCTCAATGGCTGTAAATGTGTAGCTCACCTTTACTTTCCAGAGCAAATAATCAGTTTCTCACTTCAGCACAGAGGTTTCATCTCTCACCTGTAGTACTCTTCCTGGATGGTGGTGGCCAGTTCCTGGTTGAAGCCCTCCAGGTCTGTGAAGCTCACCAGCAAAGTGTTCCTCTCAGGCCTGATCAGCTCCTCGGCCTCCCGGACATACTTCACCTCCCCATCCCCGGAATGAAACCTGCACAATAGCACCGCAAACAGAAAAACCATTAAATACACTAACAACAACCGATAAACACAGTTCATATCCACAGTTACTGATTTTTTAAAGGGAAAACATGCGATCAGCTCGTGCGCAGCGTGTTACTGTCGTTTACAACACAATGAAGCATGTTTCTGTGCACTTACTCCTCTAAGAAAGCCTGGAATAACTTCTGGCATTTTTCCGCCAACGCGTCTTTCACCATCGCCCCGGCATTCTCCGCGGTGGCTGTAGCAACATCCATGGTTTATAAACTGCAGGGAAATATTCACAAAGTTGTATTAAATCCACACCCGGACTGCTGCTCTGCCGAGAGACACAACCCGCACGTTCAGGTTCTCACAACAGTGGCCAGTTTCGCGCGAAAAGCAGGACCATGTGACATTTGGCGCGCCGCTTTCGACCAATCCGTGACGCCATACAAATGTTCTCCGGCTGATAGCCAATTACAGATGTGAACGCAACATGAGGCGGAGTCCTCCCTGCTTCCGGCCAATAACGTTAAGGGGAAAAAAACAGTGAAGAGGAGTTTTTAAAAAAAATGTTATCCGATCTCTTTGTCCGTGCGCGTCTTTATCGAACACGTGGATTATAATAAATTAGCACAATATACAAGGACCCAGCTGCCAAATAATAGTTTTTGTTGAGCAGACAGCTACAGATGTAAAAGCAGAGAGATCGCACACTGTCACTGTCCCCTTAGATTGACAATATTACTATAACTACACTACTGATGATACATTACCCGGTTTTCAGTGCTAGAAAGATTCCTGTTTAAGTGCCAATGTAAAACACCACGTCACTAGCAGGTAAAGTTAGGTAAATCTCATTGGTATTTTCACAATAAATGTAAAATACCAAAAATAAAGGTACTTTGATTTATTATTAAATGTATTATTAGATTATTTTAGATGCATGCGTTGTTTGAATTTTGATGTTGGAGCGGGTTCAGGTGGAAACAGGTAACGCTCTCTTTTATTTACAGTGTAAACGCCCACAATACAATACTGTGTCTACATTGTGTCAAATATTCTCCTTAATACATCCATAGATGTACATCGTATGCTCTCAGAGGGATAGTATGAGCATATGTGGACTGTTCACAGTGCTTCAGTTATCACACTGGGGAACTGCAGTAGCATGATCAGTTTCTGGTTAATATAAGGAAATAACGATCTACTACTACTTACAGTCACTGTCATTGTTGTTCCTAACAACAGTAACATCTGTATTATGAATCTTGACATAGGCTATAGCCACAACAGTAATTTACAGTCACAGTTCACGACTGTGACCACCGGAGGGCAGTAAACCCTCATTGAATTTACTGTAATTACTGAGACACAGTAACATAGAAGTAGATGTGACAAAACTCATTCAAAAGAACCTTTCTGTGTTTTTTTTAAAGGCAGGCCATTATTTTACAAATCCAGATAGAACAAATAATAATTAATGATAACTACTACTATATATATGATTTTCCAAAAATAATATTTCCCATAAACATGTGTGGTATTCCTAATGAAAGATGTGGAATTTTAATTTTGTACTGTGACCAGAGCGACATGACAAAATGAAGAACAAATGTTGCTTTGTGTGTGCTTGGTTTGGTCATTTTCATTAGTTTGATGACCACTTTGTCAAACCAGCTGCATGTTTATCCATTTATTTTTATCTTTTATTAGATTGATGCAACCTTTGAGTGTGTTCTGTACCTTCTTTTATGTGTGTGTACTACCACCACTGCTGTTTTGCAGTGGTTTTATATCTGTACACTATGTCCATGTTACAGATTGGCTGGTCTGTCTACACTGCCTCCGTCTTTGTTCTTTCCCGGTGGTCACTAATTTGGCAGAAAACAGCAGCAGCAAGTGTTGAGTTGTATTCACATCACTTGCAAAGAGACTAACACCTTCCTCTGTAGGGAAACAGTTGCAATTTCAAATCCTAATCCAACAAACCACAGAAGTTCTGCTCTATCTGAGTTAAACCTACCAAATCAAAAGATGTATTTTGATATTCAAAAGAGCTTATGGCTGCCGTGTCGTCTGTGGAATAGAAACTATATTCCTAACAAAAAGTCTTCAGACATCCAGGAGGAACTGAGCATTTTCTGAAGAAATTTCTTGTAATTCTAAACATTTTTCCATGTTGCTACATAACATAACCTTTTAGTCCATAAGCATATATTGGAGGGAGTTTGAATGGCTTCTAGCTATGCTGTATGATTCAAGGCAAAAAAACAGCACAATGTACCAGTTAAAACCAAACTGCCTGCAGTAATTAGGGCATTCTGTATTTCACAAGACTGAGAGCATGATCTGTATCAAATAGAGAATCAACTGAGAGAATGTGAGAAACCAATCAATACACAAAAATGAAATTATAACATAACTGTACACAGGTTTTTAAAAGACTTTTTAAAAAGGTTTATAAAGGATTTGTCAAGTACAATCATTAATATCACATTAATAATCAATTTTATCAGCTTATAACTCCATTATATTATGTTATAATGTAACATGACTCCATGCACTGCTCTAAAACACTAAAAAGAAAAGTCCCAGGTCTAACTTTTTGGAGCCTTTGGCTTGATGCAGGAGGATTTCTAACATGTGTGTCCTTCAGTATATGAGTAGACTGACTCCCCCTGTGCATAGCGGGACAACCAAACTCCACAGAACAAGTGTGCAGTCACACTCTGCATGGCTCAGTCTCAGGACCATCTGTGAGAGTAAACATTGATTCCTGTTCCATTATTCCACTCATTTCTATTCCTGTTCCCACATCATTCTCACGCCTTCACCTGCTGAGGTTACTACAAACACTGCAGGCTATTGGTTTCACCTGTCACATTGTATTAACCCACCAGGAGCAAAGCAGGAAGTTGTTGCGGGTCATTTGGATGCAACCCAGTCTCTCTCTTCCCCTTTATTTCTCCTTTTGTCTTGACCTCTGATTTTCCCACAATTGTTCAGCAGCAGGAAACTGTGCCTGTCTGAATATGAAGCAGCCTGACCATCTGTAGGAAAACACACAAACGTCACGAACACTCACACATCTGCTGCACACAAAATCAGTGTCATGACTGATGGTGAGCAGGGTTTATTCCCTGATAATTTTCTTAATCTGTTATTGAGTAATGTGGAGATACAAACAGTACAAAAGTACACACAACATATATTCAAGTAAAGTTTCATTCCACCTCTGGAAGTTACATTAGTCATAGTAACTTCAAATTTCAGATTCACATATAGGGGTTGGTACAATTCTTCCACCTGCAGCAACACTGACATATTGTGGTATAGGTGTACTCGTGCAGCAGACACCCAACCTGCCTTGTGCAGACAGATGAAAAATTTGATGGTGAAAGGTGAACAACAATGCAATGAGTGCAGACAGTTGCAAGATAAGAATAGGAAACAAAAGTGAGGAAGGATGGTTTAAAACGAGTTTTTTCCTTATTTATACTTATACACGGACACATCTTCATTTCTTTGGTGGTGTATTTCTACACAAGATCTAAATTCAAACTGAGACTGCAGTTAACAGTGTTCATGTCCATGCTGTGTAACTGGAGCAGCCCTATGCACACAAACCGTTATTTCAAGACATCCTTTGTGTTAAACGTAATGGCAGGACAGGCAAGATGTACAAACAATGGATCGTTTCTGATTGGTAATGCCAGTAAGCAGACTTCAGCCCAACACTATAACATACAAGACATGACATGGTTGCAGCGCAGAAGACCTAAAAAAAGCAATATACTCTAAACAAGAATACAACTGTTTGCTGACAAAACTGATCAAGTTCCATTATCGATCTTCAATACCTGGTTATCTGATACAGAGCCACAGGCGGGGTGAAGCCTATCCCAGCTGACAAAGGGACAGTTCAGTTTATTGGAGGGCTAATGCAGAAATACCAATCACAGAAATTTAAAGTAATCAGTTAACCTATCAAGCATGTATTTGAAATGTGTGAGGAAGCCAGGGTACCCAGAGAAAACCTATGTAGCCACAGGAGGAAAATGCAAACTCCACACACAAAGGTCCGAGCTGAGGCTGCTGTGTGGTGACAGTGCTAACCTGTGCACCACGGCTTCCTTGGAAAGTTCCACTGATGCTAACAAATAAGAACCCATGGTGACACAGATGTCATAAGCCCTTTAAATGTTCTGCCAAGTTCCATATACAGCTATATTCTTGACTTTAACTCAGGAAGTCTTTAAATTACATCTACTAAACTTCCTGGTGCAGTCATTGGACAATGTGTAAATTTGTGTAACATAGTTGTAGCATCACAGGTCTTCAGAAATGTGGTCATCGTGGTCCGTTTGGTTTTCTATATCCCTCATATACATTAGCACAGTTTTATATACATATATATATATAAAACACTGTGCTCTCACTATCATGGGCAGTCCTGTCTTCAAGCTCCTACCTGGGAGCCTGAGGGACACCTTCACCCTCCACATCTTCTCTAACTCCTCTCTGAGACAATTCAAATGTCTGGTAGCAAACAAACCAATACAGATGTTAAATCACACAAGTAATAATAACAAGTAATGATAATAAAACAATAATAACAAGAAGAAGAAGAAGAAGAAGAAGAAGAAGACGAAGAGTGCACCAGCAAACAAGTACAGTTCGGTTCAGATGTGTGTGTTGTACAGTCTAATACCTGAAGAAACAACAAATAATTTGTTGAACCGTTCAGTTTTGCAACGCAGTGAGAGGAGCCTATTGCTACGGTTACTCCTCTGAGCTACCACTGTGTCATGTAGAGGATGTCTGGTGTTACTCAGGATGCCCTCCATCAGAGCCATCATCCTCCTCTCCAACACTGCTCCCACAGAGTCCACCTTCCTCCCCATCACAGACACGCATTTGTGGATTTGATGTGTTTAGGACCTGTTCTTGTTCAGCCATGATGAGAGCCTCTGTGCTGTCTTTCAGTCCAGGCTTTTCCAGCCACTGGTATGTTCCCTCGATGTCAGCCACTTCTTCAACCTGTCGGTGGTATATGCCATGCAGAGATTTGTGCTTCCATAATGGCTCTTCCAGCTCCTCATTGGGTTTCTGTTGCCTTAGGAACTTGGCTATGGCTGACCTCTGAGCTGCCTCCTTATGGTTGCCATTTGTCTTTGCAATCCCCAGGTAATTTGTAGCTGTCCTGCACATCTGCAGTGTTGCCTTCAGGTAGTTCAACCCCTTCGGATGAGATCATCTTTCCCCTTATTGGTACCATCCGCCCACATTTCTCTTTTCAGAATGATATCCCGATGTCATTGCTGTAGATCCTTGTGAGGTGAATGACAGGATGACTTGCAACATACTTACAACATACTCCTGTAGGCAATGCTGAGCCCCTTAGGACACATTGCAGAGAAATATGTGGAATCATGGTTTGCCGTAGTAAACTGTAAAGACTATACCATGGATTTGTCAGCACTCCGTCAAGCTGCATCCAGTTAGTCAAGAGTCCCCAACCATGCTAGCAGCTTTGTGAGGCTTTACTTAGGCATTGGCTAAAGCTAAATGCTAATTCTGGCATGCTGCCACCATGGTTATTCTAACATGTTGATGTTTAAGAGGCCAGTGTTGACACGTTCAGTTTAACAGGTTAGCATGCTAATATTTGCTAACTATCACTTTGACCTGTTGGAGGCACAACAGGAAGTGTAAAGTTTACAAAGTTAGTGGGATTTTCCTTTGGGCACCCTCAATGCATCTGCTGATACAATTTTAATACAATCCACCCAAAAGCTGTTGACATACCTCAGTCTGGACCAAGCGATGAAGAGAGGTACTGACAAACAAACATTACCATTTATACACCATGCTACAAACACTTTAAAAAGAACACATATCGTAACTGTGTACTGTGTTTAATTTTTTTGTGTTTGTTTTTTGTTTAAAACTAAAATTTTCTCCGTTATATATAATATATTTGTTTCCTTCATGCCCATACACGGACACGGACACAGACACACACAAACACACACACACATACACACACGAATATAGATCTATAGATCTTTGAAAACTTTCAGAGTAAGTGATTTACTCTAACACTGCTCTGTGTGTTGAGTGTTGAGCGGCTCAGCTGTTTGATTGTTTTAGCTGCTTGTTTTTCCTAAAATGAGCCACAGGAAGTCTTTCCTGTTTTGAATGTTCTATGAATAGAAGTGAATCGTGTGTATGTGTTCATGTGTGTGTAAGTGTGTCTGGGGTGGAAAGCAGACTTGCATGAAAATGAAGTATCAGGTAAGAGTTTTATTTCTGTGTAATCTTTTGATAAACATGTGTATCTATGTACACACCACAGTAGCATATGATTGGATGCAGTTATGGTGACGCCCGCCTTGACTTACTCACACTGTCTCATTGTATGTCTTACTCTCCTCCTCTCATCTTTGCTCCAGGAAACAGGACACAGTAAACTTCCAGCTTCTGTTTCTCTCACTTCCAAGTGGAAGTAGGCATGTGGGAAACACTTAGGTGTGTGTGTGTTAAAATACTGGAAAAAATGGACCTCCTGACCCCTTAATGCTTTCTTTTCTCTCACGTAGAAGAAGCAAACTGTTTATATCATCAACATAAATCTAACCTGTACTCTCCAAAACACTGACACAAATATAACACCCTCTCTCTCTCTCTCTCTCTCACACACACACACACACATCAGTATAAAGGGAGACAAGCTGATGATTAATAAGAACCTGTGAACCTGTCAACCACCAATCCGCAAGTACACAAAACTTTACAAAAGCAAAAACAATTTCAAGTTTTGAGACAATGTTGTCATCTCTCTGAATTGTGAATTAAATGAATTTGGTCAGCACCAAATACATTTAATTAATATTTATTGTTCCTGCAATTCTGCTGTTTGTGTCCCTTTAAATGGGTTTTATGAATGTAATGAAGCTGAGATGCCTTCATACCCCATCCCACTAGTTAGTTTAGGGTGGCTGTGACTCAGGTGGTAGAGCGGGTCGCCTTGTGGGTTCAATCCCCTGCTCCTCCTGTCCACATGTCGAAGTGTCCTTGGGCAAGACACTGAACCCTAAGTTGCTCCCAATGGTGGCTAGCGCCTTACATGGTAGCTCAGTAGCCATTGGTGTGTGAGTGTGTGTGTGAATGGGTGAACGAGTTGCCTTGTAAAGCACTTTGGGACTTGCTAAGGTCATGAAAGCACTATATAAATGTACTCCATTTACCATTTAGCTTAGTGCTGGACTTGTGTTTATCTCACCCACCAAGAATAGGAGCTGGTGTAGGTGGCATCATCTGTGGGTATTTATGGTTATTTAGGTGCAAGTCAGGGAATTTACACTGTTTCAGGAAGAAAAAAGTCTGTTTAAAAACACCTCTTTTCACAATAGAATTTTTTAAATATATTTTATTACAAACGTCTGTGACAGTGTACAAACACAGGGCATAACAACAGTATTTACAAGAGAAACCTCACAATAAGGGAGAAAAACAAGTCATGGGCCAGCAGACTGCTTCTTATTCTCTCAGACACTTTGTGTAAACTTCCTCACACACACACACACACACACACACACATATATACAATATATACAGTATATATAGTACACACACAGTACAAGCAGACATTAGCTGGAATGTAAACTAGAGGACTCGGACTCTGTGGTTGTGGAGGCTCCAGGCCGTCTTCGAGGTAAAATCTTTAAACTGGAGGCCCGGCTGAGAGTGAGGGCTCTGCGGGCAGA
>OOFC01027482.1:6054-20355 GCA_900323345.1 Pseudochromis fuscus | reverse complement strand
AAGAAGTGGCAGTTTGTCCAAGTAGAGTTGCCGTCGCGCAACGCAATTGGCCAGTGGAACCACCTGATAAAAACTGAAGATGCCAGAGAGCACGTTTTTGGTTTTTGCCTTTTTTTTTGGGTGAAAACGCGAAACAGCACAATAGCCCTTTACTGAACAGTCGACTGACAAAGTATTATGCACACTCAGCAGGAAGGAGTTTTCTTTTCGCCAAAGCACTTCCAGCTTAAAATACCACATTAACGGGAAGCATACGATCATCAGGGATTCTGCTAGTATTTCTTAATAAGCATTTCTTATACGATTACTCGATAGAAATATTGATAGAATACTCGATTACTACAATAATCGATAGCTGCAGCCCCCTCACTGCTTCATAGGTCCACACTCTGATCCAAATATGGTCACTTCTAGCTCTCCCAAGATGGCGACAATATTTCACATCCCCCTGTCCGCCAGCTTTTAATGACACCCTACATAATGTTTGTTCAGATCACACATTTGATTACCCCCTTGGACTTGAGTAACATTCAGATCATTACGCCCTGACTTGATCTTGACCACCTGATGTTGAGGTCAGCCATTAATGCATTTGCAAAAACCACAGGCAATTTATGGTTTTAATGATCAGGCGTTCATAATTTTACGGCACTGACACCGCTAATGGACAGAAGCCACGGCCATTAAACATTTTTTTCCATTAAGCCAATACACAACAATGCCATTTAACCCCATGTACATTAACCTATTTAGCTTGTTTACGTTGGTGTCCTTGCCTGTAATTGTCAAACCTCTCACCCACTCAGCTCCTTCTCTGCTGCCATGTGGATTATTTTTAGCAGGATATCCAGTGTGCAGGTGTTGAAAGGGCTACGCATAGAGGGTCAAATGTGAAGCCTTGAATTCCCGTGTTGATACAAGTGACCCACTTCTTTGTCTACGATGTGCTAGATACAGAACAGAGCGAGGACATATTGTATAGTTGATCCCCTGCAGCTTCTTAAAGGGGAAAGAAAAGCCAGTTTTCAATGAAACATTTGTGTCGAGAAGTTTCCACTCTGCAGCACCGGCCGTAGTTTTTTTTTTTGCATCCATAATTTTCGTAACACCTCACATGCACAGCCAGCATTTTGTCTATAATTGCAGCCTTATTAAACCCCATCAAGCCATGAGCATCATTTCCAAGGCCGCTCTGAATTTCATCGAGCAAACTTATGATCATGACATTGTAGGAATTTCCAATGCAATTAGCTCTACATATGCACTAAAAAAGAAATCAATAGGCAATTTTGAGGCATCTCATTAATTGATCCTGTGTATCCTAGTGCCCATTTCTTCCTCTTTTCATATATTTCCTTGTCCTCGGTAATGGAAACCTGATAATGTGAGCGAATGAAGCGCTTTCCAGCAAATCTTAAGGGATGATGATAATACAGGTGTAAATATAAGAGATTTTATTGATCTATTCAAGTTGTCAAATCACAAAAAGTTGACAGGTTTCCTACAACTTCTGTCTAATTTCAAACGTTAGCTCGCCAAAGCACCTTGCCATCCGTGACCTGCTCTATCTGACTTAGTGAGAGATTTGTCATGTGCCTAATTTAGATATTCTATATTCTGGGTTTCCGGACCCACAGGGAAGGACATAATTGAATAGGCTGTGTCAAAGCCTCCCCCACTCCACAAAAACCTCCCAGGGACGTGCTAACGTTAATTATCTCCCATTGCAATATGGCCTAGTTTTATAATTACTGGTCCTGCCAAATATATTACAACATACTAAGCCTCTCACCAGACGTTTATTAATTTTGCACGTGTGATCCATACGACGTGTTGCTGTTGAATTTGCCCACTTACCTTATTTACAGACTGGATAACAATATTTGCACTGGAGGGGGTTGATTGGATTGTGTGTCGCAATAACAGGCCGCCAGTTAAAAATCTAAGATGGGCTCTTCATTAGTTGTGCATATCTTATCGACATTAGTGTGCTTGTTGCAGCATCAAAGGGGGACTGTGTGGATTGTACACATGTAGATTAGTCTGCTTGTCACAGGGCTTGTGAAACCAGCTGTTTTATGTCTTTGGGAGCTCTGAAGGAGCTTTAAGTAGCTCCGTCAGCCTGTACTCAGCCTTTGCAGTGTTTTGAGATAAATGCTACTATGAGCTTGATGAAATAAAGTGTACATCTAGTTAACCAATAATATCATCTCCTCCAAGGATGCTATGTTTTGAGTTTGTTTGGTAGCAACATTAAGGAAAAACTGCAGATTTTTTTTTGAGAGATACGGTGTTATCCAAGAAACAAGTCGTTAGATCCTGTCTGGAAAATCTGTTATAATTAGCGGATGTTTCTGCAAAGATAACGTTGCTATTCCACCACATGAGGGCGACAGTGTTCAGGGTACATCATCAGTACAGGTGGAGTTTGCCAATTTTTAATCATGAAATACTTAGTTAGTTTTATGTTTTTCACAAGTCATGCAAACATCAGGAGCCTGGTCTCAGCATCCTCACGGTCAAGGGTCAGGCCCGCATCCTCACTCCTTCCTTTATCTCCATTTATGGTCACTTACCTATGGGTATTACCCAAGGAACAAATGACTAAAAGGAAAGATTAGAGGATGTGATCCTGCCTGAAAAAAATCCCTAAAATCCCAGTTAAGATGCGTGAATATTTTAAGAAGATATTGTTGCTATTTGCCACAAGAGGGCGACTGTGTTCAGCCTATAGCATCAATACACTTGGGTTATGCCTTGATGCTTGTGCTCTGAGTGCTTTCTATAGTTGAAGTGTTATTGCCAACTACAGCCATTGGCTACATTGTGTAAAGTGTAGGTTTCAACATCTTTTAAATCAGGACTCGACGCTTCCTGTAGAATCAGTCTCTCATCAGTTGATTCAAAGTGTGTTGTGCCACAGAGCCAAGGTAATGTGGATAATGTGTGATCCACGTGTATTGTTAGGTGGCATTTAAGCTTTTCATTTCACACAACATTCTCAGTGCAGGGGTTCAATAAGGCATTGATACATAGGATTTAATTAACCTAAAAGCCATGAACACCCGCTGAAGTCGCATCTGAGAAATCATATTTGGTCTGAATCTGATGCATACCTTCAGCTCAGAAACCTGGGATACATTTCAAAGGGAGTACAGAATAAAAAGCAAACAATAAAAACAGCCCTGGCCTTTCCCCATGCAGACCAATGCTGCTCTAAAGAGCAATTTTTGTGTAATGAAATGCTTCAAGTGAATTTGGCATATAACATATGGGGTGAGAATTTTTAATTAAAAATTCAACAGTTGGATGAATTATTCTGTATCTCATCATCTTAGAGAGCCTGGGGTAAAAACAGAAAAATGGTGTAATGCTGACCAGAAGAGCTCTTTCTTCAGCCTCTATTCCCACTGTAGCAAGTTGTAAATAAGAATAATTATCCATTCAAGTGCTTTTGGTTCGAAATACCAACAAAAAACCCACCCTTTTCGCAAAAAATCTGTTTATTCTGAAAATACAGTCACACAAGGTTATCATTGCAGCATGCGCATAACTGCAGCTAGGTTGGAGGCCCTGAGATTTTACAGTTCAACTGCATTAACAAAAAAAAGTAAAATTAGAAAAACATCACTTCCCGTTAATTGGTAAAGCAAAAATTTTTTGGAGAAATAAATATCTGGATCATATTACTAGTTGAACATTAAAGGAAGTAACCAGCGAGTTCCCAGAGAGTAACCTCCACCAAGGTGTAATCCAGCTGTACTAATGCTATAGACTGAACACTGTTGCCCTCTTGTGGTGAAATGGCGACATTAAAAATATACATATATGTTGAGTGCATGGAAATAGGACCCATGCACTTTTTAATCTATAATCAGTCCCACTATAGATAAAATACTATAAATCACAATAAAATAATTATTTACATGGATAAAATATGTGCCTAAAATGCCCATGAACACCTGAAGCCCCCAAACAATAAGACTGATATTCTCAGGAAGTTAAAAGTCAGTTTTAATCTGAAAAACAAAAAACATCTCGCAAAATAATTCAAGATATTTTTGCTACAGTCATAAACCAGTACATTAAATTAGTCAATTTGTTTGAGAAAATAAGGGTTTCTAATTTATCAGCTAGTGGTGATAACACACCAACCACCAATAAACACAAATGAAGAAGAAGAAGAAGAAGCAGCAACAGGTGAGTAACCATTATTTTGCATTGCACTTTTTGACTTTCACACTTCGCTGCACACACTTTTAAATCCACTACTGCACATGTAACCCAGCCCAGGAGCCATTACATCCTGTCTGGACTGTAAACAGCTAAAATGTAAATGGCAATTAACCAAGATCCTATGTGTGTGCAAAGTGCTGAATGTGCTCAGATGAATGTGTGATAAACTTGAAGCCTTTGTTCATTCCCCCTCTCAGTTGGTTTCACTCGTGTCTTCCTGCAACAAAAACTGGAATAAAAAACCAAATAAGACACAAAGGTAGAAGCAATGATTTTATGTTTAGTGATGCTTGTTATTTCCAGGCTTTAGTGCCAGAATATCAATCATTTGAAGGATGTCTTTACTTTTATTTTGAAAGGATCTCTAATTCTTTGTCAAAATTGACTTTTCACAAGCTCCTGATGAGAACTGAAGAGGGTATTATTTGACAGACTGATTTCCCTCTTTAAACATCTGTAACTGTGGACACAATCCACTGAACTGGCTCCACTCCTAAAACCACTGCCCTCCGGTTACTGTACGCATGCTGTGTCTTTATGGCAGGCCGGAGCCACCTGAGGACATTTTTACGGCTTCAATTACGGAGAGCTATTCAGAAATTAAGGCTAGCAATTAAAAGACAAACCACTTACCTAAATTATATCATTGACTAAAGGTTAACAGCAAAGCCAAATATAGTTCACCAGACACCAAGTTCAGCAAAGCAGAACTCTGTAGACTCCTTCACTTTTTTTTTTTTCCTTCAGTTGGTCCCACAGCATCCGCCTTACATGTACGGTATCTCTAGTTAACCCTCTGCTAGGATTTTATTGCTCTGATCCCCCAAGCAATGATCTATATCAAGCAGAGCCTCCTCACCTCTATTAACATAAACACTTGCTAAATTAAAGAATGTTATTCGCAATGCCCTAGTTTTACTGTGAAACATCTAAAAGTGTATCCAGTCTCCTTTCCTTATTGCTGTTTTTCATCTTCAAACAGAAGAAAACTGTTGCCTTTAACCTGCTTTTGTTCCTCATCTTCAAGTGTTTTTACGCATCAAAAGCAAGTTTTATGTTATCTTTTTACGATTAAATTACTTTTACTAACTTTAATAATACTTAAAAACACTCATTTGTGTATTTTATTGACTGAATATTTTTAAAAAGTGGATTTGAATTCACTCAGCACTCTTGTGTTCACGTAGTATTCTTACAGTGATGTCGGAGTCCCACTGGGATTCATTTTGGTGACCTTGGTGGTCCTTTTCCAAATCGCACCATGAACAAATTATTTCAGCTTGACATCCATGAATCAATAATAAGTTTTGAAAATAAATTTGTGGAGTTTTGAATTACCATCATTAGCACCAGCAGGCTTTTAATATTCCAGCCTCACGTCCTCCTGAGACACAGACTTGTGTCCTCAGTTGTGGACATTTTGTTCGGTCCAAGACAGTGGAAATTAAATTAGAAATTAAACAAAAATTGAAAAGTTGAAGTTGATAAAAGAAACAAAAATTGGATATGAGGACACTGTTGTAAAAGAGTGACTAAAGAATACTAATTTCACTGATAAAAATAATATTTAATTTAATTTTTATCATGAAAGCTTAGACTTGTAATGCTTGTACCACATATAGATTCAAGATTTATGCTTTTATTTGTCACTTCAACAACTGCATTGGACTACATTTCCATATATTACTGGTATTTTTACTTAAGTAAAAGATCTGAATACCTCTTCAATTACTGGGGAACAGACAGTAGCAGAGGGCAGAGAGGCTAACTGAGTAAATGACAGATTGAATGACAGATGAATTAAAATAATGAAGTCATTTGTGAGTGAATTATTCAAACATATTTTGGATCTATGAGGCCACTCTGTGTGGAACGAAGAGACAGAAATAAATCACGCGATCATCTGTCGGTAACTGCTTTCCATCAAGCGGCGAAGCCTTTTCCTTTCAGATTTACAGCCTGCGCGAGTGGCCAGTAAATCTAAAGCTGTTGTTCGAGTCTGATCTTGATTCTTGTCACTTCTTCTTTGAAGTGAAACACCCATCAGATCGTTTCAGTGCCGTTCTGTCTGGATGTCAGCGCCGCGACAGAGTATGGTATTGTAATCAGTCACTGCTTTTCTCTGTCACTTCATTTCTACATTTCTCTCCAGATTCTGAACAAAGTTGTCTTTGTCGAGTGAGGGATTTGATTTTTGTTTTTTTTGGTGGCAAACTATTCCTCCCACACACACACACACACACACACACACCACCCTGGGATATTTTAAACACTGGTCCCTTTATACACATTTGACCAAAAATCTTTTGTCTGTTCCACTTAATACAACTTGAAATAATAATAAAAAAGAAATATTAATATTTTGATTTGATTCAAAATAAATTATTCCAAATATTGTCTGAGAAAAAAAAATATGAAGTGGCATCTTCTTCATTCTCTCATAGTGTGTACACTATGCAGAGGTGTGAGCCGAGAGGCATGCTGGGATATGCTCCAAAAAAGGGCATAAAAAGTCCATAAGGCTGATAAATAAATCCATCTTCCATATGGGTGTTTCCATGGCAATACAATATTTACTATGCATCAGTTGTACTCTGTGTAGTGTCACCAGGGTGATGCGACACTGGAGGCAGTGCACCACCGTGGAAAACCACCCACTCCACAGTGAGTTGGTGGAGACGGTTCACTGTGACAATTGTACATCGATATAGTGTCATGGGAGACAAAGCCATGCCCAGCATCTCAACTGACAACATATCAGCAGCAAGATTCACAGTCTGTGGAAGTTCACAAGTTTTGGACAAAATGTTTAGTCTGGAACATCTGGATTTGTTATTTATTTTTTTTAATAACCTTGGATACTACTGAGTCAGGATCGTGATACTGAAGTGAACCAATTTTAAGCTGAATATGTTTTCATACAAAGAAAAGAACAGCTGATCAATTTCCCCATTGCCCTCTTTATTCCAGCTGGAGCTGTCCAAGGTGCTGAAACTTCTCAGTCTAATTCATCACTACCGTTTTGCTTGTGCACATGTTGTACAGCCCTAATTGAGTTTTTAAATGTTTGAGCAAAAAAAAAAAAATGTTGAATGAAGGAACAGCAGAATCATTCATCTGGTATGACAGGCAGTTATAAGGTATAACATTCACCAAGCTTTTTCACAGAGTGTTTGCTGTGTCATTCATCCATTCTGGCTCGGTATCCCCAGCTAGCTATTTCATTGTACGTGGGGACTTGGAACATTATCATTATGTCTCTGCGCTGTACTCCTCAAGGCTATACAAAGCCTTTTTTTTTTTTTTTTACTACTCCCAGCTCATTCATTTTTCATTGGCCCGGACTTGTTAATTAAAATGCTGAATGGCACACTTTAGGTTGCAAACACAAAATTTTGTTGTTTGACCTTTTCTTTTTGCCAATATGTGGCGCTGCCTGAGTATGACGCGTTGATGAATGGATAATGTACTATCCAAGCTGACAGGCCTCTTTGGGAAAATTAATGAGAACATAGTGAGCTAGAAAAGGGGACTGTTGAAAAGAGGGAGTTTCTTTTTTTTTTTATTTTGAGGCTTGATTTTCCCTTCATGGATTATATCGGTACTGTAGCTTGCAGCTGGTTAATGGATATAATGTAGTTATTTATCATGTGGACACTTGAAAGACTGAGTGATAAAAGAGATCTGAAGGAGAACCAAAAAAAAAAAAAGCAGAGGCAAGGCTGAGTGATAAGAGGTGGAGAAAGTCTGGCAGAGGCAGGTAGACACAGTGATAACCATCATAGATGTCATCTGTCTTCCCTTCATTAGCGCTAATGTTTGCTGCAGCCTGTTTGTTTTGCTGAATGTTAAAATTAAAAATGCAAATTGCGACAGAAAATCGATGCTTCTGAAATGAATGGCTGTCAGACGCTGTCATTTATTGCGCCTCGTCTGAGCGGCAAAAACAATTTCTTTTATACAATTAGAAGCAGGGGGTTGAATTTAAAAACAGCATGCGGCAAAAAAAAAGCCGGGGTTTATTCGCGAAGAGGGATTTCGCCCAATCGTAAACTGATTAATCAATTAACCGACTCCTTCCTTCTCGTCTTCCCTTTTTCCCTCATCTTGTCTGACAGCACGACCAAAATGAGAAGCTAAAATGGATAAAATCTATTATCTGGTGCAAATTAGTCAAGCCTTCTTGACTATCTCATGAGTCATTACTAAAAAGGTGAAAATGATTCTCCAGTAGATTAACACATCTTCGTGAAATGTAATAAATGGTCCTTAGCCTCGATGATGACCACATGTGCGGCAGATGAAGATGATTTTTTTTTTTTTTTTCCAAAAGGCCCACTGGAAATGTGCGGTAAGTACCAGCTTGTGGATGTGAAATATTGGATAAAGTCCACAGTAAAGTCTAATTGGACAGGTCCTTAATGGATGCTCCTGGAGACTACTTGATGTTTCCTAACTACCGTCTCCATCTGGCTAAAAGGACACACACAGTAAATATTTTTTGGGATTTAAGTTAACAGTGGTACCATGGTTTAAATTATTTACTCCACAATCCTCTTAAAAACATCGTATTTGGGGTTGTTTTACGCTCCAAGTGGAAAGTCAGTCATTATTCAAAAGTTTATTATCACAAGCAGGCATTAAAGTTCAATTTTATTTCTCCGAAGAATACTTTTACACAGAACTTTTACTGCAAGAGGAGGAGGAAACAAATTGTTTAAAAGGAAATTATACTCAAGCAAAATAGAGTGAGTCATTGCCGATTCTCGACACTCATTCACTGGAGATACTGTTCGTATTGCTGGGGGCTTTTTAGTACTTAAGTGCTTTGATGAACAACTTATTCATTTGGGTCTTTAGGTTGTTGAGTTTACATTAGCCATATGCTGGAGACACCGGTTATCTCAAGACAGCCTACAAATTACAATTTGCCTGCCGTGGGGCTGCAGCTTCCACCGAGGACACCAGGGTCATATTTTTCTCGATGGATTTTGGGGAACTTTTAGAGAGAAGAGGTATGTGAAAATACTAATAATGTAAAATGATATGTTAGTCTGTGATTTAACCTGACTTTTTTTATTCGTCCTTTTTACTCCTATTCCAATATTTCGCCACTTTGGGGCCCAGAAACCATCTCATGATCTCATTAAGTCGTTTAATGGTCCAAAGAAGTCAACTCACTATGATTATGTTCGCCCTCAAAATGCATTAAATTGAGTGTTGCTGACCAAAGCATGGAAGCAGAACTTAACATTGACTCGTTTTTATTTGTTTTAAAAAATTGTTTGCTACATGGGCCACACAAGTGCAAAGTAAGTTAGCTATTAAGTACAAGTAAAACAATGTATGGTTTGGATTTATACAGCACTTTTTTCTGGAAGGCCAGACTCAAAGCGCTTACAGAAACAATTATTCATTCACACCCAGTCATACTGGTGGTGGTAAGCTAAGTAGCCACTTGGGCAGAGATGGAGGCATCCACCAAACCATTCAAGACAAGCTGGCCAAGGACACACCAACAATGACTGGGAGGTGCAGGAGTAGATCCACCAACCCTTCAGTTGTTGGACGACCACTCCACAATGGTTTAATGTCCTTAGCAGAAACAATAACAACATTTGGATCCGATTGAAGCAAATAAACCAATACACAGAACCAAAAAGCATTCCCAAACCTCCGTCACGGCATCATCCAACTGAACCAATACTTCTGTCTTGTTAAGTAGCAACACTGTCTTAAAAAAACAAAACAAAAAACATTAGTCCATTATAACATAACGGATCCTATCCTCTGATCTTGTAAATGGTGGTAAATGGAGTACATTTATATCGCACTTTTTTGACCTTAGCTAGGTCCCAAGGCGCTTTACAAGGCAACTCATTCACACACAAACTCACACCAATGGCTACCGAGCTGCCATGCAAGGCGCTAGCTACCACTGGGAGCAACTTAGGGTTCAGTGTCTTGCCCAAAAACACTTCGACATGTGGATGGGAGGAGCTGGGGATTGAACCCACACTCTTACGATTCATAGGCGACCTGCTCTACCAGCTGAGCCACAACCGTCCAGATCTTGGCCAAAATGTAATAATAGTTTTTCTGCAATGTTGCGAACAAACTGATTAACAAAAATCTCTTTGGCCGAGGCAGTAGAGCTAAGAATAAAACAGTAAGACACTTTAAGTATCCTCTCTGTCCAGCTGCAGACAGTCAGAAATAGTATCCACATGCAAATTGACTAGCAAGCACTGAGTGAACGATCCCACTCTGGACTTTCAGGTATTCTCCAGCAGCAGTTCAACATGTATAAGAAGTGTTCAAATCACCGACCACATATTGGAGCCATTAGTCCAGTAAATTCAGGTAGAGTATGAGTGAGTTAATAGAGCTGTGGTTAGCTGCATGGGGGAAACCGCTGCATAGCTAACAGCAAGCAAAACTTTGGCTTGAGTAAGGTTGTGACTGTTAAAAGTTGTTTCTCCAATTTCTGCTCAGTGGTCTCCAAACATAATCCAATTTTCCTGGAGGGTGTAGAAGTCAGTTAATCCCCAACTTGAGTAGCAACGACATTTTTTTGGTCACTGTGGAGAGTGGAGTTCAGTCCCTTATTGGGTGGGTGGGTTCCTGCAGTAGATGATATGTTCATAATATCATACCAGCAAATGTAAAGTGAAAGAGTCAATCATAGTGTCAATCCCAGGGTTTTTAAAGAGCTTTTTCACACTTTCAGCTCATTGTTTTTGGGTTTCTAATGGACGTGGAAAGTCATACAGGCCTCAAAAGTAACTGTATCAGTTTGTGAAGTTAAACAGACTGAGACACAGTCTTGTTTAACATTCAAATAATTTTCTGCTCTGCTAATGTAGGATCAGCAGGTGCCACGAAGAAAAAGTGTTACACAAGCTTTTACTGCGCAGCATTTAAAACCTGCATGACTGCGACAGAACAGGAGGAGTCGTTTAAAGTTCATTGAACGTCGGTGAATGTCGGCTCCGAAGCCCCTGCAATGGTCGACTGTGTAATCAATCACCTGAGATCTAAACTAATCAGATCCTACAATTTTCTCCAGCCAGCACGCTAACTTTTAAGGAAAAAACACACACACACACTTGATTGATTCCTGCACAGTTTGTCCTTGGTAACAGGTAATTGCCTGTTCCAGTTTTCTGTGTACACTCTGAGCGCTGACACAAGAGGCGTGGACCGTTTGAACAGCAGCGGCCATTAGCTCATCTCTGTCTGTGGCTTTGTCATCCAGTCGTGTCACTTGCTCCAGGCAGGACTGGATGTGCTAATTGGTGTAACAAGTTTGAATGTCAGTTTTAAATTGCGGCCGACAAAGATAACAGTCTTCCAGCACATTGCAGTTGTATTTACTTTTTTTGTATTAAATAAAGGGTGTTTCATCTTCTACTCAGTGAAGTCGGATTCAGAATTAGGTGTGATGAAAAGATTTCCTTTTCATCTTCAGTGGAGTACCACAACGCCACGGTGCTTACAACCTGCGGTGGAGGCTGACAAACAGATTCATTTGAAATCTCCATTACGTGGGAGACGAGCACGGCTGTGTTTGCAGTATCAATCATACTGTTGTCTGCTCCTGTGTGTGTGCTTTTAAAGATCATTAGTGCTCCTGGGGGAGATGAAGTTTTTGACTTTGTCTCTTCGGAGGCCATCTTTTGGAATTTGAAAGATCACTTGTTTGGACAAAAAAGACAAAAAGCATCAAGGGGGGAAAAAGCAGGGAGCACAGCTCAAGTGGGCAGGAGTTGCGAGGTATTGATTTACCATTATGGTTCAGGTTGACCCTGATGCAGCCTGCAGAGTACATTTTTACACTACCATAAATGAGCCATTTTGAAAGTGGTCTATTATCACCAGGGATTTTTTTTTCTTCTTTTCTTTAAGCCTGCAAAAGCAAAGTTTCTTTTCAGAGCTTAAAAAATGATATATTTTTATTTGTTTCTTATCAGCGTATTAAATATGTGCTGAACTGCGTTATCAGATTCTAAGTGTGTTTGAAAATTTGAGGCATTTTTGAGTTCAATTAGAGGATTACTCAGGCTTATAAAACTTGTGCAAGAATTCAAAAACAGTGACAAACAATATTCCCTAATTATTGTTTTACTCCTCAAACACACTGATTCAAAATCGTAATGGCCTGGTCACACGGCTGCCATTGACCTATCGATTGGCTGCACAGCGTCCGCAAAGCACAGAGAGAAGGTATCAGGGAGGAGGACATGAATATAAACGAGCGCTGGAGCTGCAGAATGATTTCTTGAGATCATGAATGATGCACAGAACGTGAACTGAACAAAAACACTCGGCTGTTGTTGAATCCAGAGGACGACGGGTCCGGCTCCTAGCAGCCTGATCAAGTGAAGCAACACCACCTGAGACGAGTCTGACTCACCAGTAAGACCTGCATCCTCTCTTTGCCATTGGCAAACAAACAATGACGTTGTGGATATGTTGCGGACTGTGAATCTTATATAATACAAATATATACAGTATAGCTTCAGGATGCAGCTTTATTTCATTTTTTAGCTTTAGCGATGCCTGGAATATTGCCTTTTTCATTAATATTGAACATATAAAGACGCATACAGATCTGTATACACCTCATACTGCTTTATATATTGTTAGTGATTGATGCTGATTCTATTTCACTTTCCACTTTGCTGTGATTTTCTGTAGTTATGGGGCTAATAAAGGAAACTATGTCAGACTGCTTTGTACACCAGCCTCCATTCACATCCCTGTGACTTATGGACAGTATGAAAATGTCATGTTTTCCAGGATTAGGAAAAATGTTGCTGCAAAATTTAATCCACAGAACATTTTTTCCTCCAAAGCATAAAATGATACAGTAGGATGGAAAGCTTGGTTTACAGAGTGATGTATGATCTAGTATGTCATATCTGACAACAAGGGATGTTTCCAGTATGACAAATGTCATAAAAGTATATTTAACGTATTTATCTTAACTGAATCTAAATTTCATTCTGTGTAGCATAATTTAATTTTGCATCACACGTTGAAGGAGTTTGACATTTGAACGTGGTCGTGTTGTTTTTTTGGAGACCATATTTGGATGTGGAGGGAGGAGCCAATCAAACTAACCATGTCTCGAAATATCACTCTTTTTAAAGTCTAATATTTATTTAATTACCGTATTTTCTGGACTATAAGCCGCTACTTTTTTCCGACGCTTTGAACCCTGCGGCTTAAACACCTGTGTGGCTCATGTATCGGCGGCACGAAGCTCATTAGCTTTTTACAAGCTAGCAAGCTCCGTGCCGCCGATACATTTAGCATCTTCACATCAGACCCGGTCAGAGTGGACCACATGAAACTGTTGGAATAAATTCAATAGCAGCTTATAGACAGGTGCGCTCAATAGTCCGGAAAATATGGTATTATTTTTTTCCCACCAGACGACTGACAGGAAGAGTTGACTTCAGCTAATGACATTGGAAAAAATTGTGAGAAAAAGTATTTCCTGATTGAAAATGACATTTAAAATTGGAGCCAGCATCTAGTGGTCGTTGGTGGTATTGCACTTTTTTGCACTTTTGCATTGGCTTTACAGTACAGTCTATGATTTACATCTACTAACTGCAGAATGGCGACTTTCAGTATGTAACTTATTTTAAGATTTCCATCAGTGATATCATCCCAAACAGTGACGGTCATTGTGTGTGATGGTGGGTCCCACATTTGTGTATTTATATAAATAATGTCTCTTTGTGTGAGTGCAGTTTTGTGTGTGAATGTGTGAACTGGTTCAGCCACCAACCACTGCTCTCACGCATCATGAATCATGAGCACTGAGGGGGTTTAACAATTAAAAAAACAAAACAACCCTCCTGTAGGGGGGGGATGATGCTGTGGATGCACGTGCACATCAGCTGTATACGGGGTCTGCCTGCCTCGTCTTATTCTTGTTGTTCATTCCCCTGGGAGGCCGCTTGGGTTTTCAAGTGCCCCCCGTCACCACCACGTTTCCTTGTTTTGTTTTTTAAATGTAGGACGCTGCTGCTTGCTTGATGTGTGAATTGG
>OOFC01027414.1:3314-14299 GCA_900323345.1 Pseudochromis fuscus | reverse complement strand
GGCAGTCAGTGACGGCTGCTGGGAGCGCTGCACGGTGCTGGAGAGGAGTGGACTCCTCCTGCACAACACACACACATGCAGGTTTCATCTGGATGGAATTAATAGTGTTCAAGAGTTCAGCCAATATTTGCCAACATGAATAACTCTCTCCTAAAACTGCAGACCCAGAAAAGCCAGGGCCTTAGTCTGAAAGTCTTCAAAGATATACTGCAGCTTCACTTTCAATTAATTGGACACTGACTTTAAGGGCTCAGAGTAATTGTTGCAGTGTTAACGTCCAGTTGAGCTTTATTTCACTGCACCGCCGCCGCTGCCAATGTTAACAGTTCTGAAGCTGAAAATTGTTCCAAACTCCCCGTTAAAGTCACCCTGGGCTCTGTCACTGTGCTCGCAGGCCGACCGGCCGACCGACCGTCAGCTGACAAACTCCAGGATTTTCCCTCTTTACAGTTTTGTGGGATTTTCATCGATGTTTGTCTCCGCGGCAATATCCAAAAATCATAGCAACATATCACTTATGGAGGTTTCTAACAGTCAAGTGCACTAAAGCAGGCTAGAAACAGATCGCAGTGAGAGGGTGGAGAGGCGGCGGTCCAACCCCCGAAACCGGCTCCGATGTGAGCGAGTGGGGGCTCAGTAACAGAACCATTTGGGAAAACAGATGTTCGCCGAACAAGGGGCCCTGAACCCTCCACAGAAGGTGTTTGTATGAGGAAACACAGTCCTCCGCCGAGAGCGTCGAGCACGGCTCTGTTGAAAGACACATGTTGGCCGAGCTCGCCGACGTCTTATCAGACGGGAGCTCTCTCATCGGCCGGCGTGAACCGAGAACCCTCTGCAGAGCGGCGAGAGTTGAACACACCGCCACGCTAACATCGTAACATGTTGTCACAGCTCGACCCAGCGAGGCTAAGACCACCACCAGGTCCACTACGAAGGCCATCGACGGCGTCACATGATCAAACAGCTTCACTGAAGTGATCTTTCCAACCAAGTGTGAGCTACTGTGAACATAGTGATGCTAAACATCAGGATGCTAGCACGCTGACATTAGCATTTAGCTCAGTCATACACTTTACACAGAACTGATGAAGCTAACAGGATATCACCTGTTGGTTTGTGAACTTGTACGTTGAAGCCAGGAGTCTGGTATCTGAACGTGGCCATGTTGGTTGTTTGGAGCAGGAAGTGACCATATTTGGACAAGAAGGGAGGAGTGAGGAGGCGGGTCTGACCCCTGAACCTGAGGACACTGTCCAATGAGGATGAGACTGGAGTTCACTGGTGAATGAGTCTAAACCAGCTGTCAATCACTGGAGACCACCTGTCAATCAGACTAGCCCCGCCCCTAACTCCTCCCCCCAGATCTCTGAGAAGAAGAGTTGACTTTATCTGATGACATCAGAATGACTTGTGGAGAAATGTATTGATGAATATTTCAGGATTGAAGATGAGGATTTTGGAGCCAGCACCTAGTGGCTGTCAGTGGTACAACATGACCTGTTGTTACAGCTGGACCCAGCGAGGCTAAGGTCGCCACTGGGTCCGCTACAAAGGGCGCCGCTGACAGCCTCACATGACTGAAGGGCTAAATCATTTCTGATAACCACTTCTGTTGTGGTGCCAAATGGAGTGATCTGCACAGCTCCAGGGTTGATGATAGTTCTTCAAAGTGAAACCAGGGAACACGTTATTTAACAAAGACGGGCTTTGATGTGGCGAAGATGAACATGCTTTAGCAATCCGGACGTTATCACGAGGAGCTGAGACGGGAGGGGAGTCATTAGTTGGGATTTGAGGGCGATAATAACAAGCTGCAGCGGGACAGGTGGATTTTATGATGGGAGGTGTGATTTGACTGTGCAGGTGTCCACCAGGCTGAGAGCGATCCCACCGCTCAGCAGCGACGCACAGAGCTGCTTTTAGCCTCAAACTGAAGTGAAGCAATTCAAAGAAGCTTCTCCTGAACCATAAATCACAGTTTGTCTGTTTTCAGCCTCTGCCAGACGCTTGGCTTGTTTCTTGGAATCTGTTTTCTCATCAGCTCAGGACCAGTTCTCTGGAAACACGTCACGTTAAATACAACACTTTGTAACGATGCGTTATTTAAAATGGAAAATACCGACATGTTTGGAATTATCTGCTACGCTTTAAGTGTTTTATCCCCAATTAACGAAAGTGGAGGAAAAAGGCTGAGTCCAAAAGATTAAATTAAGGCGATGATGCAGAATTTCTAAACTTAAAAAGGATCAGTTTATATTTCCTTGTCACTTAAAAGCAGTAATTCCAGAGCGCTTCATATTAATGATTCAGGGATGTTTCACACAACATGCAGCAGAGTAACTGAAGCTAGCTGTGAGGCTGCAAAGACTCTGAGAAGTACACTTTAACTGTGTTTACCTCGGGTTAGACGACAAGGTTCATGTTTGTACTTTAAGCTAGTGTCAAGGTTAGCTTAGCATAAAGGCTAGCAACATTTTTAGCTCCATATTTGTCACATTATCTTGTTTTTAAAAGTAATTAACTCCTATTTTTATTTAGCAGAAACAATGTTAGAGCCAGTAGGAGATTAGCTTAAAAACTGGGATGAGGGAGGAAACTGTTTTCATGGCTCCGTCCAGAAATAGTTGTGAGGTTGATAAATGAGCACAGTGCATGTTTGGTATTTTACCCTTAGCATCATGGCTGTAGGTGGCTACTGTAGCATATGTTAGCATAAACCACACACTGTTCATAGAATGGACGATGCTAACAACCCCCGTTAGTTTGTGGACTCGCGTTTTGAAGCCAGGAGTATCTGAACGTGGCCATGTTGGATGTTTGGAGCAGGAAGTGACCATATTTGGATATGAAGGGAGGAGTGAGGAGGCGGGGCTGACCCTTGAACCTGAGGACACTGTCCAATGAGGATGAGACTGCAGACTTGTGGAAACAATGTATTGCAGTTTTTTGGAGCCAACCTCTAGAGGCTGTTGGTGGTATTGCAGGTTTTTTTGCACTTCATTTTGAGCCCCACAGGTTTGATCCACTTCTTTAAACAGTCTGTCAAACACTAGAAAGTGATTGAGGTTAATTTAGAGGTGCTAGCAGACAAATGGAGGAATGTTTGGACAAAGCTACGCTAGCTGTTTCTATGTGAAGATAAGCTAACTGAATGCTAACTTAACCAACAGACTCATATTTACTTATGGCAAGAAAGTGATTAAGTACAACACTTGATATTCACACTACATGCTGCACATTAGTGTTCAGTCTCTTTCAGCTAAGCACTTGTCTTGATGCTGAGAGCAGTTCACTTCTTATTAATTCTGTCACCAGGACTGAAGCATTACCTCGAACCAGCAGTAAGACCGGGAGCGAGTGGGAGTCTGAATGAAGCTGTGCTGTGTACCTTGGGTCAGGAACCTCTCCCAGTATGTCTTCCAGGTTGTCTAGAAACTGGACAAAGTCAGACAGGCCTTTGACATGTTTCCTCAGTGGGTCGGACTCAGCTGGAGCGTAGCCCTTCCCTCCGAGCTGGATGGCCCGAACGAAGGAGGTCACGGCCTGCGAAGTGAAAAGCAGGAAAAAGTCCCAATGTTGCACCAGAGACGATCCTCGCCAAATCTTTCCAAGTCATAGTTTTTGGTTCCCGGTGAAGTAAAGCACATGACGAGTGTCGATGTTTCTCACCAAGAACAGAGAGGTGTTGTTGTCCCGGGCGGCGTGCTTGATGTCAGTGAACGCCTGTCGTCCAAGACAGCGATTGGGGACGTCGAGGGTCAGCGCCAACGCCATGTCGTTCTTGGAGTTCACCAGCAAGCTCAGATAGGAGCAGAAAACCCGTCTCACGGCCATTTTCACCTGTTCATCATCAAGAGGCGCATCGGTTCAAGCAGTATGTTAAAATTTTAAGAAACACAAGTTTTGAATTTCTATAAATCTAAATGAGATTACCGTATTTTCTGGACTATAAGCTGCTCCTTTTTTCTGACGCTTTGAACCCTGCAGCTTAAACACCGGTGTGGCTCATGTATCGGCGGCACAAAGCTCGTTAGCTTTTTACAAGCTAGCAAGCTCCGTGCCGTCGATACATTTAGCCTCATCACATCAGACCTGGTCAGAGTGGACCACATGAAACTGTTTGAATAAATTCAATAGTGGCTTATAGACAGGTGCACTCAATAGTCCGGAAAATACGGTAATTAGTATTCATTATAACATCAATTAAGTGTAGTTCATTTAGTAGAGCCACAGCATCTAGTGGTATTTGGAGTATTGCTCTTGCAGTTCTGCATTAACCTCATTGTCGAGCCCAGTTGCTTCGTCTAGTTCTGTGCTTCAGCTTCACACCGACCTCACAGACCAGACTGAGGTATTGATTTCTCACCAAACACGTAATCATTACATTTCCCTTGAAGTAAAACTTTGCACAGGTTGTGTTCATCAACCTCCACAGTGGACAGTAGCTTCACCGCCACAGTAAAACCTCTAGAAGCAGCAGTCTGTATTAAACTCCAAAAAACATGACATCACCATATCTGGTAATGCAGCAGCAGGACCTCAGTTCAAAAAAACCTCCTAAATTAGTAAGTGACAGAGGAGAAGAGGAAGGAGACTGTTACAGAAGCTCTGGTCCAGCCCCACGTCGTGCCGTGTTTTAAACATCTGCTCGGTAATTGAATTCACATTGTGCTCTTAAATCTGAGTGATATGATATAGAGTTCCTGTCAATAAGAGCAGGATGGATTCCAGACAGAAATTAAGTAGACTGGAAAAGTAAAAGCATGGATTTTTTTTTTTTGTGCCTGCAGGAGAAATGTATTTCGTATTACTAAAACAACTTCAGGAGAGGTCAGAGGGCAAAGTGGAAAAGGGGGATTTCTTCTGTGGAGTTCATGAAATGAGTTACACCTTTTTTTATGATGAATGCAGAGCAGCAGAGCTGGGCCTAACCTGAGAGCTGCAGGGCCCTCCTCTGCCAGACGGTGTTGACGGGACCGAGGGGTCCGGCAGCTGTGGGACCTCCACGCTGCCCGATAGGAACTCCAGCAGCTGGGTCTTGGCAAAAGAATAAAACAAACATAAATTAGAGATAAAGTGATGGACCTTGTCTGTTACTCAGTAGCAATCTGATCATCGGTCTGATTCCAAACAGCTCACCGGGCTCACAGGCTCCTCCAGGTTCAGGTTCATCTGTTTGTACATGGTGAAGATATCAACCAGGTCCACGGCGTTGGAGCGTTTCAGGAAGGACCCGTACGCCTCCAGGATGAGATCATAGTTCTGCGAGCGTGCAGAGTCGGGGGGCGGCAGGTGAAGTTTGCCTAACAATAAGTGTTTCCAGGCCATCAGGACATCGCTCAGAGCCACTTTGAACTCTCCGCCGCGCTGTCACAGAGAGAAAACACAGCGAGAGCAGCAGCGGCAGCAGCCGTAATTACTAACGGCCTGGAACCAATCAGTTCACAAAGCAGAAAGACCTTCTGCCGCCGTCCAAAAATAAGCCGTGAGCGGTCTCAGCCGGAAACCTGCGGTAATGTCATCAGTTATAGATGTGATGACAGTCGGCCTGATGGTTCAATTGAACTGTGCTGTGATGATGATGATGATGATGATGTGAACTGGGATCGCCGGGTAACTTTACAGCAGCAGCAGATGATCACACCATATATCTCCATGTTTTATGGCTCTTTTGTTTTACATTTGCATCCCTGTGCGAGGTATAAATTAATCGATGGCAGGGAGCCGTCAGCCTCGGCTCTAAATCTGTCAGCGACACACAGAAGTCTCTCTCACAGCTTTACACCGAAGGAGTCTCTAACAAGGCCGATTATCCACAGACAGCACAAGAAACACTTCGTTATAGTGCTTAGTGTGTCAGGGAGGCAACTTACAACTATTCTGATACTCGATTAATCATCGATTATTGAAACAATTAGTCGACTACTCAGACCATGAAACACACAATCATCTTATTTAGCTCCCAGCTTCTAAATTTAGCCTGAGGTCTTTTAAATGATGTGTTAATAATAAAAACAACAAAGATGGATCCTTCAATCAGAAACACATCTTTTAAATAACTTCTCCTGATATCAGCTGCTGCTGAGACAGAAAGAAAATTGCATCGATCGCCACCATATTGTTTACTTGTTGGTGAACGTTACTGCACATGTGCAGAGATAGGAAGGGAGGGAGAGGCCTCACTCTGCTGAAAAACACGTGTGGCAACAATAGTTGACAATCGAATTTGTTGACGACTATTTTTATTGTTGATTTTTGTCGACAAGGTCGATTAATCATTGCACCCCGACAGTGTACAGTTTGATAAAGTTACTTTTACTTTTATTTTCTGTGTTGACCTTTCAGTTACTCTGTGTTTTCAATCTTTTCTTGCTTCATCACCATTGTACTTTTTGTTTGCAAACTTTTTGCCACCACAAGCAATTTTAATTAAATTGAAGACATGCAGATTAAATGAGGGGGATACACTGGTACCTGTTTGTTTACTTCTGCCACAGTAAGCTGCAGCACCATCAGCATGCCATCAGCTCCATGAACGGTGGTCCTCTCAGACTGTAGAACTCTGTGACACTCCGTCCTGAAGGTCTTCACCATCAGCTTCAGATGGTCTCCAAAGGCCTCCATTGTTCCCTTAACACAGAAATAATAATGGGAATAATAAACACTCCTATCAGAAGCATGGCTACTAGTATTAAACATGACTTAAAACACAGAAAGAGAAGTTTGGTTTTGTATAAATCAGGTTACTGCAGAAAACAAAAGAAGCTAAATGATGAGATCGTTAATTTAAAAGTAGTGTATAAGACATTTATAAGTAATTTCTCTCCCCTTTCCTTGACAAGAAAACTATGAGTCTTGTAGGCCTCGGTGTCAAACAACTACTAAAGCAGCTTACACTCAAAATATCCCAGAAATTACCTCGATGTGTGTTGTTTCCCGCTCTCACTGCTTGTAAACACAGTTTTCTGGGTCCACGTGGAGAAAATGCTCACAGCAGCGATCATTAAATGGAGCTGACCTCTGATTTTATCCTGAAAAACACACATACGGACGAAAAGCAGCTGTTTTGAAATTTTAAATGTCGATGACGTTTACTGCCTCCTGGCCAATCAGCTTGCACTAAACAGCGGCGGGTGCTGCTCGACTGAAGTATTTTTTTCGACAGATCATATATTTTTTAAACTTCGTAACGGATTAACAGCGAGTATTTTTCAATCATTATGAAGGATTTATTTCTGTTAAGTGACCATATATTGTGAACGGGGGAGGATATTTCCAGTTACGTTGCTCGGAGTCCCCCCACGACGTCTCTACTGAATGGTAGCGCCCATGTCGTACCCGGAAGAGCTTTGAAAACACTGCAAACGCGCGCAGCTTTTGATTCAGCGATTTCATTGAAAATAACGTGGTAAAGTATAAAAGTCAGTACTGCATTTTGAATCGGAATATACTCTCTTCATCCAGGGATAGTTATTACGTCTTCATTCTAAACATTAACGGAAGAAACAGGGCGAGATAAACTTTTGTTTGGCTAATTGCTAGCTAGCAGTGTTCATATCTGAGCCCTGCAGCACTCACGTTGTTACTGTGACAGGTGACAGGTTGTAGCTGCAGGGATACAGGAGCTGTGGATGTAACACTGGCTCACACAAGCTTACATATACATTATACATAGGTTATATTTTACAAAAATCACCCACATACACAATAGGTCATTGTACTTTGGTAAGAAAATCTAACTCCATAATAATATCGTAAATTGGACACATGTATTTAAGGAGAGTCCACCCTGTGTGTCTGCTGATAATACAGTTCACTTAAAACACCTGTACTGTCTCTTGCTACCTGTGTAAGTGTCTGAATCTACAGACATGTACAAAATAAGAAAACATCGTCCTGAGTTTTGGTTCCAGTGTTTTCACCCTGACAACATGTAATTCATGCCTGGTTGGTGTTTGAATATCAACATGAGCATGGGGCTGGATTTATTAGAGTTTAAATTTTTTTGTTTCCTTTTGGAGTTTGGATTTGGGGGGAAAAAAAATCAGCATTTGAGGTCCTGCTAAAGCCAGGAGAGAAGACCAGAGATACACATCTTGATCATGGATATGCAGTTTTTATGTTATGATAGTGACATAGTCGGGGTTTGTACAGGTGCTTGAAATGCTTGAAATTTATTGTTGTGTTTTAAAGGTCTGAAAACTGCTTGAATTTTAGAGAAACTGCTTGAAATTATAACCAGGGCTGCAACTAACAACTATTCTGAGAGTCGTTTAATCACCAACTGTTGAAAGTTAGTCAACTAATCAGATTATGAATCACATAATTATGAAATGGCTCCAATTTAGCCCTCAGCCAGCCACATTTAGCCTGAGGTTGTTTCAATGTTGTGTTAATTATTAATAATGACAAAGAAAACTGATACGTTATTCAGAAACACATCTTTTAATCTACTCTGCTGCTGGTGCACAAAGTAAATCTGCATCAGCTGCTGCCATGTTGTTTACTCGCTGCTGAACGCTACTCCACATGTGCAGCTCTCAGCAGAGACAGGAAGGAGGGGAGAGGCCTCACTCTGTTGGAAAAACACATCTACCAACTATTAGTGGACTTTTCCTTGTAGACCTAATCATGACTCTGTTTCACGAAAATTGTGACAGACTTAATAGTTCCACTTATTAAAAGTAGAAATAAAATCTGTAAGAGCTCTGAGTGAAGCCTGCTTTGCCTGGGCCCTGCTGTGCTTCTCCCTGTTGATGTGTGGAGACTCTAGGAGTATATATGTACTCCTAAACACACATACTTTACCCAGCGATAAGGTGCTGGAAAGATCTTAGGATAACCCTGAAGTGTGCTTGAATTTGACTATGTAAAATGTGTATGAATCCTGCATATTGCAACATACTGAGCCTGAGAAATGGTTTAATAATAAAATAACTAGACAGGAATGGCTGAGATGAGAGCTAATTATTAGGATGACAAATCAAGGTATTTAATCAAATACAAAATCAAACATCTGATATGAGATATTACAGGATTTAAACCTCAGTTATGTGTAAAATGTATTTTATTATTTACTTCCTGTATAGTGTGATGTCAGCTTCCTGTGGTGTTAGCTAATGCTCAGCTGATGTTCCTGTTAAACTCTCCTCTCTCCTCTGTTGTTGTGATGCTTTATAGTCGACCCCCTGATCTGAGACCAGCTCTCCCAGCACACACAGACATGCAGGAGGACTCCAGCCGCAGTCCCAGCTACACGGTGTCCTGTGACGACTACGTCCACGTGGTGGAGTTCAGTCCTTTCACCTCGGGCACCCCTGCCTCTCTCCTGGCTTATGGTGGAAACCAGTATGTGGTGGTGGGCACCTGCCTCTTCCAGGTAAGAGATGCAGCCTCACACCACCCCCTTTGTTCATTCCTCTCTGAACATAAACCTGCTTCATCAGGAGGAGGATATGGAGATCGAGGGAGTTGAGTTCAACGTCCTCCGAGCTTTCCATCATGAGTTGCGCGTCGACGCTCTCGCCTGGAGCCCTGAATCTCGGCTGGACAGGATCCCCACCATCAGGTACGTCCGGCACCTTTAGGCATTAATGCATGTTGATTGGTAGCAGGAGTAAGAAAGTGTTTTAAAAAAATCATAAAATAGGACTGGATGTATGGAAAAAAGGAATGGCCTCTTATGTGGTCCATAGAGGGGGAAAATGACATCCATGTGCAAGAGTGCACTGAGTTTATTTTTGCTTTAAGATCAACCACCAGAGCACTTTGGCTGCTCAAGTACCCCTCTGTTGATCTACGAGGGCAAACGTTTTACTTGGAAGTGTCTTATTAGGTTTGAAAGTTGGCTGCTGCAGCAACTCTTTAATGTCCGAGGCCAACGTATATCACCAAGTGTATGTATATTTTTTCATCTACGGTCCTGCACTCGCTGCTTTTCAGCAGCTCAGGTTCAGGTGCAACAAAGAAAATGGTTGAATGTAATTAATCATTTGAACCATTCAGCATTAATTCATAGATGTTGACAAAAGGAGCTTTGAAATGAGTCTCTCCAAGTGATTCAGTAAAATATAAACAGGAGCTTCCTGGATGTAACAACAAGCCTCAGCTGCAGCCGCCTCTCCTCCCCCTGCTGGTCGTGTTTGTGCAAACAACGCAACAAACTCGTGGATCACACAGCTGCATCATGGGAAGTTTGGTGCTCGTAAAAATCAACAAAATCTACGAATCTCCAGGTTTTGGTGAGGACACAGAGCCATACACCGTCTGCAGGTCTGATGTGGTGTTTGTTGTTTTTTGTTGTTGTCGTGGGAAGAAAAACGTTGATGAACGATGCATGGCGCCCACAAGGTGGACGCACGGTCGGAGGGAGTTTCCTGCGTCTGTGGAGTACGGCGGACGCACTCACAACGTAAGAAGTAAATCAAACGTACAGAGCAAGTGGAGCCTGTACGACGTCTACGAAGCACAAACATCCAAACACTTATTTGTGGAGTGAGGACAACTCACGTCACAAGATGAAGCCCCTGCAACTCCATGACCTCCACGCAGAGGAACCATGATTCCTGAGTTCATGTGTCCAGTCGGGACCAAGGCTTTACTCATGTAACTCCATCCGTATTATTTGAAGAGTGCTGGCACATTTTCAGGTTTAATAACGAGCTTCATCAATGCAAAGAGAGGCCACTTCTTAAATAAAACATAATGTGTGTGGTGGGACGTGCAGCTCGAGTGCTGCGTGTTATGTAAGAGGTGATGGGACTGCTGCGGTGGGATGAGAAGGTGTCGAGCTCTGCTTCACTTCCACAGTAGAGACCTGACATCGACTCCTTTTTACTGTAACAGGAGAGTTTTTCAAAACACTGCGTCCTGTGATCAGAACAAGAGGCAGTTGTAGAGAAAGCACAGCAGCCTACACTGTGTGAAAGTAGTCATCGCCGCCTCTCGCTGTCACACTGCAGCTGCCAGGATGTGAGCCAAGT
>OOFC01027396.1:0-10692 GCA_900323345.1 Pseudochromis fuscus | reverse complement strand
TATTTTAGTCCATTTATGCTGTACACAAAGCATAAAACAATGTTGTGGGTTTTGGAAATGCTTCATAATGTGTGATAGTTCTTGTCTAAGGGAACTAAAAAGCATTTTATAGCCAGATCCCATGTTTTCAGGTGAAAAACCCATTTGGCACAACTTGGTGCCAAACTGTGCCAGATGTGTCTCCACAGCTGTCCAGGTGATGTACGTCTGGGACTGTTCTGACTAAAATGGCTGTAACATTGTTGTACATCAGTTTTATGACACCAAATTTGGAGGAACTGCAGGTCACTAGTTGTAGAATAGATCCAGTCCATCATTTGCCTCCTGACATTTGATTTAGTGATGTTTATTACTCTAAAATTAAACATGTTTTGGTAGGCGGGGACAAAATGTTGTCATTTCTGCTGCATTCCAGCTGATATAACTCTAGCCTGATGAAAGGTACAACAAAACTTTCACTTCATCCAGATTCTACATTTTGTTACCTTTCCATAGACACCAAGATTATGTATCTAGGCCCTACAGTTGTTGAGCAGTTACTGATATCATTTGGGCATGTCATTTCAGGAGGAAATAAGTTAACCAGCTGGGCACAGTGTTACCGAGGATCACCAGAGCATCAGAGGAAGAGTTTAGCGTTTGTGTTGAACTGGTTTTTGTAGTTGTTTCCTGGAGGAGATTGAGTTTCCATCTGTTTCTGTAGCAACCTGCGAGATGTGCGGGATGGTCGGAGTTCGAGACGCATTCTACAGCAAAACCAAACGCTTCTGCAGCGTCTCCTGTTCCAGGAGTTACTCCTCCAACTCCAAGAAGGCCAGCATCCTCGCCAGGTTGCAGGTGAGCAAACCCAGTGCACCTATGCCAGGGTAATGTTGTGGTTGACGCTATCTTGTTAAAGCTAATGCACCAGCTGATTTTACCACCCTAAAGCTGACCTAGCAGTTAAAGCTAATGTAGCATACCTTTGGCATAAATGATACTTTGTGTCGTTTCTGTGTTTAAAGGGGAAACCTCCAACTAAAAAAGCCAAGGTTCTTCAGAAACAGCCTCTGATGACCAAGCTCACCACCTTTGCTCAGCATCAGTCTGGCCAGCAGGGCACTGTGAAGAAGAGCGGTGAGCACCACACTGCATTCAACACTGTGCCGTCCTGCTGTCCTGTTCTGGCCTCTGTGGATGGACCATGGTCTCTCTGAAAAGCAGGAGGTGCTACACACCTTTCACAACAAACACTCCTGTTAGGACATGATGAGCTGTTTGTGTGTTGCTGTAGGACCTGTGGAGGGCTTCGACTGGGGCCGTTACCTTGGAGACGGAGATGTGATGGGAGCACCGGTCAGCTGCTTCAAACATGTGGGGACCACACACACACACACACACACACACACACACACACACACACACATGTTGGTGTGTGTAGTCCAAGTGTGTCATCTCCTGGTTCTGGTTCAGGTCCCCATGGGGAGGTCGTGGGGTGAAATCAGTGAGGGCGTCCGGGTCGAGGTCCTGAACACAGACAGTGGTCTGCCCCTGAAGGTCTACTGGATCGCAGGCATCGTCAGACTGGCCGGTACACACAAGTGGAAGGATTCACAGTCATTAGCAGTGGACAACATTTAATCCTGTGTATGTGTGTGTGCAGGTTTTAAGGCCTTGCTGCGTTATGAGGGTTTCGATGGCGACCCCTCCCGGGACTTCTGGTTAAACCTGTGCGTGCCGGACATCCACCCAGTTGGCTGGTGTGCAGCCGGAGGGAAACCTCTTGTCCCGCCTCAGAGTAAGGGTCACTTCCTGTCTGGCTGTCCTGACCTGACCCCTTGTTGGACAGTTTTAGCCTCAATGATTAGCTAACAATGCTGAAGGATGACATGATTGGCTGGATGTTTCTCTTGTGTTTCAGCCATCCTGCACAGATTCTCCAACTGGAAAGGTTTCCTCATCAAGAGGCTGACGGGGTCTAAGACCCTGCCCCCAGACTTCAATCAGAAGGTCACACACACACACAATGCACACACACATACATGCAATATACATAATACACACACCTAAAACACAGGCACACACAAGTAATACATATACATACAATCAGGCCAGCTGACAGTCTTGCCTGGGCCCTGGACGAGATAACGCCAGCATCTCTCCTTTTCCCTTGCTCTTCCTCTTCCTCTCTTCTTCTCTACTCTCTTGTTCCTCTCCTCTGCTCTTCCTCTCCTCTCCTCATCTCTCCTCACATCTGTTTCTGTAAAAGACAAGTGACAGGCATTGACAATTATGGGTAACATGAACAAACTACACTCTTCATATGTGTTGCAGTTCTGACACTAGCAGGAAATAAATGTACCTAAATTTACCATTGTGTTTTAGGCTACTGCTGGTGTGACTTGTTTACATCTGAACTCCAAGTGCCATGTGCCCAACTTTCCTTTTGGAAAAATCCTCTATGATTTCTTTCAAGTCCAGTTTCTTGGTAATTTGATGCTCTAAGGAGATCATTGCCAAAGTGTTTCTCCTGGGATATGTTAAAGAAGTAGTTTTTTATTATCTTCATTTTACTGAAGGCCCGCTCACCTTCAGCCACAGTTACAGACAGAGACAGGAAAATATGCAGCAGGACTCACAGGTCCCATTAATTCTCTGTAGTCCCATTGTGTTTATGGCATTAAGTAGGTCCAGAGCTCCAAGACCATCTTCAAGCGTTGCGCTATATATTTTCTTTCAATGCTGAATTTGGTCTTCAAGGGACTCATGTCCTTTGGCATATCTCTGAATTTCCTCAGGATGCAGGAGTCATCACATATCTGCTGCATTGATGAGATTCGTACAGGTAGCTGAGAGATTATGCTGTCCATTGCGACATGAAATATGCAATATCTCTGAATAGAGTGTCTGGTCTTTGCTCCTCTGTCCCTTCCTTTTCTGACTCATCAAAGAAATGCTTCCTCTTTCTCTGTCTCATATCTAACTGGGATTTGATACCCATGGACCCGTGGTAATAGCAGCTGCCTCTGTCAGAAAACTGTCCCCTGATGCACACATGCAAGTAATCTCCTCCTCCAGTTCCTTTATATTGACAACTTGCACATGAAATGAGATTGTTGAGGACTGGCTGGTAAGGTTTCTATCCTCTACGCATTGTAACACCTTGGCCCAACGCGTGAGGAGCAAAACTGCATTAAGCTTTGGCTTCACTAGTGAGGTTACCTATAATGATAAGGGTGTGTAATGTCTGGAACACACCAAGCAAATGTTTTCCCACTGTATCCATGCACTCCATCGTATGTCAGACAAGCTGTGCAGAGAATAACGCAAAACTCTATGTAAGATTTTCCATTGTCAAGTGCTGCCACTGACCGGGCTGTATATTTGTGAGCAGGCCCAGTCTGCATGGACACCAGCTAGGTTTAACATGTGAGATGCACATGGTGCGTATTAGGGCCCGACCGATTCATCGGCTGGCCAATTCAATCAGCCAATTATAGCCCTTTTAAAAAATAATCATGATCGGCCCGAGTTTTTTCCAATTACACACTGATATATTCTTAATTTCTCATAAAACAATAAATGCTGTTAAGTGTGGGTGTCATGCAGATTAGTGCCCTTGCACTGTTTGTCTAATAGATGGAGCTCTGACTCCATTCAATCCTCAGTCCTCACCTGTCTTCTCAGTAACGTAGGAGCCCCTCCCGCTCCACTGTAACTCTCTCTCTCTCTGTGACTCTGTCTCTCTGCTCCCGCTCCACTGTAACTCTCTCTCTCTCTGTGACTCTGTCCCTCTGCTCTGGGGCAGCGGGCCCCTCCCGCTCCACTGTAACTCTCTCTCTCTCTGTGACTCTGTCTCTCTGCTCTGGGGCAGCGGGCCCCTCCCGCTCCACTGTAACTCTCTCTCTCTGTGACTCTGTCTCTCTGCTCTGGGGCAGCGGGCCCCTCCCGCTCCACTGTAACTCTCTCTCTCTGTGACTCTGTCTCTCTGCTCTGGGGCAGCGGGCCCCTCCCGCTCCACTGTAACTCTCTCTCTCTGTGACTCTGTCTCTCTGCTCTGGGGCAGCGGGCCCCTCCCGCTCCACTGTAACTCTCTCTCTCTGTGACTCTGTCTCTCTGCTCTGGGGCAGCGGGCCCCTCCCGCTCCACTGTAACTCTCTCTCTCTCTGTGACTCTGTCTCTCTGCTCTGGGGCAGCGGGCCCCTCCCCAATCACTCTCTGTCACCTGAGTGCAGCTGGATTTAGAGGTAAGATCGGGCCTAAAAAATCCAGCCTGACCCGATCCAGGCCCGCGGGTATTAAAGCCCGACCCAGCCCGAGCCCGACCAATTAACTTGATTTGCAGGCCCGAGCCCGAAGCAAACCCGAAAATTCATATTTTATTTGTGAGGACTCGGGAGGAGGAGGGGTGATTTATGATAACAAATTAAAGCCTGTTTTTTGTAACGAAATCTAAGTTAAACAAGACTGTATAAACATTTACATCTTTTATATTTCTGTGTCTGCAGAGGTTACATTAACCGACAATTTTCCATCATTGACGGATTTTTTTAAGAGTTGACGGGAAAATTTAAGGCCGTCCGTCATTTTGACGAGTTGAAAATTGGGCCATAAACCACAGCAGCAGTACGTCCTTAACAATCTAGCACGGCACTTTAAGAGAGAGAGAGAGAGGGAGAGAGACAAAGACGAACAATGACGGGTGGATAATAGACAGACACAGGAAGGAGTTCTTTGAATTGTCAGCGAGAGAGAAGCCCGGCCCGACCCGAACGTAATGACTGACATTTTAGGCCCGACCCGGCCCGAAATTCGGGTCGGGTCGGGCTCAGACTCGGGCTTGGGCTTAAGATCTTACCTCTAAGCTGGATCTCTCTCCTCTCTGTTTCATCCTCTCTGACAAAGCTACCAATCTCAACTGTTTCTGGTGTGTCTGGATTTCATACAAGCTAATGGACGTTATTAGAGCTAGACCTTAGGTTATGTCACAAGGCTGGTAAACATTGGCTGCTCTGTTTCTTACCTTGCTCTACATTGATTTTACTAGTTCCAGCTTCACCATCACCACCTTTTTCAAATATTTCTTTTGAGAACCTGTAAGGTCTTTATTTTCTTCTTTCTTTTCTTTTCTTTTCTTTTCTTTTCTTTTCTTTTCTTTTCTGAGCACCGGACTTGTGCTGACTAGACATTTTGAACTTCAAATCAGATGACAACATCAAATTTTGATCAAGCTACTCTTCTTGACCACTATTTCAAGGACAATTAGGAAGAAAACAAACCCGTCAGCTGTTTCCAGAGACCCACAGTCCAGCACAGTAGGCCTTGGTGTCCACCAGTGGGTTTGGGTATTCCCACCATGACTGGTACCTGAACGTCTCTTCGGTGCACAGGCATTGACAACAGTCAGAACCCATTCCCCGACCTGAAGGCACAGGGAAGCAACCTTTTCATCAATGTGAACACCAACATATAGGCAGACAGCCTGGGGGCTATATAAAAGCCTACCCTGGCCTTCCAGATCACACAAACACACACACCCTTTTGATAACTCTTCCCCCTACCCCAGGTGCAGCAGAGCATGCAGTTTCCCTTTAAGAAGCAGATGAGGGTGGAGGTGGTGGATAAGACTCACCTGTGTCGGACTCGAGTTGCTCTGGTCGAACAGGTGAGTTGACTTGACTTCTTGCCTTCCTGATGTGACTCCTTTATCTGACGTGACTCCTCTTTCTCATGTGACTCCTCTTCGACTTGTGTGTGCAGGTGATTGGCGGTCGTCTGCGTCTCGTGTACGAGGAGTGCGACGATGGGACAGACGACTTCTGGTGTCACATGTACAGTCCTCTGATCCACAGCATCGGCTGGTCACGCTCCATCGGACACCGCTTCAAACGCTCAGGTGAGGGAATGTTCAGGTGGGGGAATGTTGATGTGATGTGATGATGAAGATGATCAGCTCTGTGTTTCCAGATGTGTTGAAGAAGCTGGATGGTCACATGGATGCACCAGGACAGCTGTTTGCCAAGGTGAGCGTCACCTGTCTTCCCATACTTCCTGTTCCTGTGGCTCTGGTTGTTTCTGATGAAAAATAGTTTCTGTAGTTCCACGTTCTGACCACACAGGGCAGCAGGCACCTGGAGAGGTGAACGGGGTGGTGTCAGTCTACCACTTCCAGGTGTTTCATGTGAAGGGGGTGGGGTCAGTCTAACACTTCCTGTTGTTGCAGGTGAAGAGGGTGAGGTCAGTCTAACATGCTGGGTTTTTTTCAGGTGAAGGAGGTGGATCAGAGCGGCTCCTGGTTCGAGGACGGGATGAAGCTGGAGGCCATTGACCCTCTGAACCTCTCAGCCATCTGCGTCGCCACTGTGAGAAAGGTGAGATTCCTCCAATCCAGCGACCGACACCACAGCAGCTCCACAGTAACTCACACCCTCCCCCCCACAGGTCCTGGCAGACGGATACTTGATGATCGGCATCGATGGCTCAGAGGCCGCCGACGGCTCTGACTGGTTCTGCTACCATGCCACATCGCCCTCCATCTTCCCTGCTGGCTTCTGTGAAATCAACAGTATCGAGTTGACGCCCCCTAGAGGTTTGAAATACATCAAAATTCTTTTTTTGTCCATAAAGTTAATTTAATAAAATTACGTTTTTTAATAAGTTAATCCTTGAAAAATTAATTCAATGTCAGTTCTTGATGAAGATGATTACTGTGGTTATTGAATGACCTCCAGTCTCCGTGTGTGTTCTCTGTCAGGTTACCACAGTCTTCCCTTCAGGTGGTTTGAGTATCTGAAGGAAAACAAGTCTGTGGCAGCTCCGGTGAATCTGTTCAACAAGGTCAATCACCTGATCACGCATCTGATCAGTCACCTGATCAACCCACCTGATCAATCAACAGTTATTCAGTTCCATCACTGTTTCAGATGAAGACACTTTGAACTGAAGTTTCAGGTGACTCCGCCCACTGATTAACCTGATCTGTGACTCCGCCCATTGACTTGCCCATATCCCTCCATCAGGACGTCCCCAACCACGGTTTCCGTCCTGGAATGAAGCTGGAGGCGGTCGACCTCATGGAGCCCCGCCTTGTCTGCGTTGCCACAGTGACCCGCATCGTCCACCGGTTGCTACGGATACACTTTGATGGCTGGGAGGACGAGTATGACCAGTGGGTGGACTGCGAATCACCTGACCTGTACCCGGTCGGGTGGTGTCAGCTGACCGGGTACCAGCTGCAGCCTCCGGCCGTGAACACAGGTAGACTCAGCAGAGCTTCCTGTGGGTGGAGCCTTCAGCTGAAACATCATCTAATGAGGTGTGTGTCTGTTTCAGGATCCAGAGATTCACAGTCAGCAGCATCCAGACAGAGGAAGAAGTCCCAGCAGTACAGAGGGCAGAAGAAAAGTAAGAGGACCCAGACACCAACCCATACACCAATCCATATTTCGATCAGTACACTGACCCATACACCAAGCTGTACATTGATCAGTACACCGATTAGGGTTGCAGGTATCGATTATTTTAGTAATGGAGTATTCTATCGCTTGTTCCATCGATTAATCAAGTAATCGGACAAGAAATTCTTTTTAAGAAATGCTTGCTAGCAGAATCCCCAACTAACAAATGCTTACCGTTAATGTGACATTTTAACATGGAAGTGCTTCGGTGAAAAGAAAGCTCCTTCCTGCAGAGTGTGCATAACACTTTATGTCAGTCGACTATTCGGTCTTGTTTTTTTTTTGTACTCAATTTTCCCATCGAGAGGCCAACACGCTGTTTAGCTTTTAAAAAAAAAAAGTAACAACCAAACAAATAATGCTGTTTAGCATCTTCCCTCTTTATGGGTTGGTTCTACTGCTTGTCACTGCCGGATCAACTGGCCATTTGTGCATGCACAACGGCAACTCTATTCAAACTACTGCTTCCTCTTCATTTCTTTGTTTTATGGTGGTTGAAACTTTGTAGCTCATTTCCACCACCTAGCTAATCCTTTGGATAAAACACTATTCTGCGATCAAATGCAGAATTAGATTCAAAGTCTTTTTACCTCACGGATTTTTTGAGTTACTCGAGGAATCGTTTCAGGCCTAACACCGATGCATACACCGTTCAGTATACTGTTCAGTGCACCAGTCCATACACCAATGGATAGACCAATCAGTACACCAATCTATACAGAGAAATCTGTCTGTTACATTTTCTGTTGTCGCTGTCTCTCAGAGAGGAAGTTGCCCATTGCTAAGCGACCCGTCAGCCTCTCCAGCGCTGTGGTAACGGGCGTTCCCAGGACTCTATCAGGAGATGAGAATGAGACTCCGCCCGATTACCCATCACCCCCTCCTCCGGCCTCAGCAGCCCACCCACCATCTGCCGAGTCAGACAGCAGCCCTCAGAGGGAGGGTGGCGCAGGTACACACCTGATCAACACACCTGATCTACACACCTGATCAACACACCTAAAATACATATCTGATCTACACACTGTGTAGGCATTTTGTGGAGGCAAAATGCCTACATTTTGTGGAGGCCCCTGGAGGCAGGCCTGAGGGTAGCGTCCAAAGCAGGGGTGGGAAATCCTATTCCTTGAGGGCCGCTATCCTGCATGTTTTAGATGTGTCCCTCTTCCAACACCTGATTGAAATGACCAGGATTGTTAGCAGGCTTCTGCAGAGCTGGATGATGAGCTGGTCGTTTGAATCAGGTGTTGGAAGAGGGAAACATCTAAAACATGCAGGGTCGCGGCCCTCGAGGACCAGGTTTGGACACCCCTGGTCCAAAGGCAAGCGCCTGGTGGCTTGGCAGCCCCCTTAACCAAGCCAGATGGACCACTGGGGCCCACCACCCATAAGGTCCTTCATAGGGGTTGGGTGCAATGCCCTTTAGAAGGCACGAGAAGACAGGGTGACCCTTGATGTCACGGACCCCTACGAGAGACAGTGGCTCTGGGCAAGTAGAGTGTGACCTCACTGGGGAGGAGGAGCCGGAGCTGGTGAGGGAGGTGAAGAGGTCCCCAGCTGGCACTGCACAGTTGGAGGGCTGGACGATATGACAAAAAAAAATCTCTGATTTTTTCACTACAAATCTGATTCAGGATTTAGATAGATTTTTCCCCCTTCATTATCAAATTCAGTTTGTCAGGTGACAACGAAATTTTTCAAAACACTATTGTGATTCCCTGAACCCTTTCAGTGCCGAGTATTGTTTTAAATAAGTACGTACAGCGCCGAATATTCTTCACAATGTACTCCAATTATTGTAGATCGATATTCAAAAAGCCATATTTTCAGTAATAATAAAGTTAACTCCATGAAATTTTCAGTATTTATTAATCGCCAGCAAATACTCAAAATGGAAGAACATCTGTTGTTAAATGTAGAGAAAAGTATCATGAGCATCATGAACATCCATACCAAATATTTACATGAAAGTTCCCAGTCAGACATCATCTGACACCTGGAAGCTTCCAGCTACAAACTAATGATCACAAGTGTCACAACACAGAATATACAGAGTTAATTATTTTATTAAAAGAGAAAATATTGAACCATAACAACCAACCTGAGGCGTGAGCTCACCGCTCCATGGTTTAGAGACCAATGCTCTACTGACTGAACTAACCGGGCTGACATGACATTACGCTGTTATGTCGAAAGTAACAAATTGTCACGAGCAAGAATATCATAGCTCAGTCTCCTGAAAGCTGCTTTCATTCAGGTAAATTTGCATATATAAATAAACACAAACGCCTGGCATTGGAGGGTAGTTAGGCTGTGTGTGGACTGCAGCCGACAGCGGTGCTGAAAGGACTACTGTGTGAACAACATTAAACTTCTGTATTCACTGCATCATCAGCAGCACCACATAGTCCTGCATGAGGATCTTTTTTAAAAAAAGTTTTTAACAAGGAAAACAACCTGTCTCCTGTGGTCCTGTTCATTAGGACCGAGTCCTCCATCCAGCAAAGGTGAGCCAACATGTCCTCTTCACAAGAACACTGGATAAGGGCTATGCTAGGCCACCCCCTGGTAAACATGAACTGTCACAGTACTCTAAACCTCTCTTGGGAGTTGTATACCTTCTGTAGATCCAGCTTCTGGCTGGTGATGTTGAAATATACCCAGGACCATTACAACAGAACATAAACCACCTGGAGGCTAGGGGTTCTGGGCTAAGTCCATTCTTAATGGTAGGGATGCACCGATCCACATTTTTTTACTTCTGATCCCGATACCTGAGATTGATTATCTGTCGATACCGATACTGTTCTGATACCAGAGCTGTGTTTGCTTTAATATTATTATTGTCATTGTTGTTGATTTTATATGAGGCTGTAATACAGGAACAGGAAACCTGTTCTGGATCACAGGATTCCTGTGTTTACTGTGAATACAGCAGTATTGTAGTAGATCAATTAGATGTTTATAATGTTCTCAAATGAGCAAGACAGCACAGGTGCTCACATGAAAATACCTGATCACTGAAAATATTACTCCGTCTATCTTATTACTGAGTCGTGGTTTCCATGGCAACATGAAACGTTTCACTGAGACGTGTCCCGACACCTGTTAGCTTAAAAATGACGTAGAAACGGAGGCAGAAGTAAAACTATCAGTCCATGAAAACATTATTTCTTTCAGCGGGTATTTTAGTTACAACATGATTGAACTGGCAAAGCAGCTTTGTGTTGCCATGTGTGTATTTATTCAGTTTTAG
>OOFC01027395.1:2571-14988 GCA_900323345.1 Pseudochromis fuscus | reverse complement strand
TGCACTAACGTTTGATTTACCGTAGCGGTATCAGACTGTTTCTTTTACGTGTTTACTGAATCAGGGAAAAGTTCCCTCCACGTTTGTGATGCACTAACTAGGTGATAAAAAGTGTCACTACCTGTTGAACCTGCTGTTGGTAAAAGATAAAACTACGTCACTGACGTTACCTCGGAGAAAAAAATCAAACAGCTGTTCATGTAGCTTTGAACTGTGACAAATGGAGTTGGAAATACATTGTTTTCTACGAAGGCAAATACCAGTAAGAGCTACCGGTACGTACGGTACTGTATTGTGAATGTACTAGCTTGTTGTGGAGTGAACGGAGTTGTCAGAACGTTGGTTTGTTTTCTATGAATAAAGTTTGACTGACTGACTTATCTGACTGTTTTGTTGACATTCACTTTAGTGCAGCTTCATCTAGATGGATGATAACACAACCCCAGACACTACAGTAGTTTATATTCTATGCTGCTTATAATGTGGTGCAGCCTGTATATGAAAACAGTTTTAAAATAGGACATTCATTGAAGGTGCTCCTTATAATCTGATGCACCTTATAGTGTGGTAAATATGGTAGTTTTGTTTAGGATTTTATTGATCAAATCACATTGGAACAAATCATATCAAATTGTCCCAAAATTAAATGTTTTGTTTCTGAATTGTGTTGAAGCTCCTGTATCTATACACAGTCCTCCAAAAAAGAGATGAACAACTAAAGCTAATCAATCCTCTTACAGGTGCTGTACACACACAGGAAATACTACTGGTTAATGACTCATTGCAAATATGTTTTATCAGCAATCGTTCAGATGTCACTCAGCTGATAATAAAAACGGCTTAGATGACACAGCTCCCTCTTGAATCAAAAACAGAAATGTAAAGCTTCATGTTCATGTGGTGATGGAGGTGAACAGGGTATTATCTGATTGTTAGGCAGTCCTCGTACCCACAGCCACATGTCACCTTGATGCAGTGACCTGACGGGACAACGAGGAGCCTTGCTTATTACTGAGGCGAGGAGCTCCTGCAGGATGCAGCCTGCACATGCACACATGGGATCCTTGCTCAACAGGAATCACATGTTGGTCCTACAGGATCTCACCAGTGCACTCCTGGAGAATGGACACACCAAGAGTAGTAACAAATGTCGTCTTATCCCACAAAATGAATTCTTTGTTTTCTTTAGATATCCATACAGCCATAAGAAAAACACTGAAATTCAAACAATTTAAAAATATATCTTATTATATTTTTGTTATTATTTAGTTTGGACAGTTGTTTGGACAAATTAGGATATTTGGAGAATACAACATGACTTGTCAATTGTTTCAAAGGTATATTTTCAGAATTATTACTAATTATTGATGATTTAAAGAAGGTCAGTTGCAGCCTGAGTGAAATCTGTGGTTAAAAAACAACATGCCAGCTCAGGGAGTAGGAGGATGTCTCCAGTTTCATTGTCCAGTGCATCTCCATCACCAGGTCATGTTCACACCATCATGGCTCCTTTTCCTTTATTTGAATTCTTCATCGTATGCCCCCTAATCAGCAGCAGCAACAGTTCACCAGATGATGAGTTTCAGTATCTCCTCCATGGTGTACTCATAACCTATCAGCCACTTAAACAGAGACTGACTGAAGAAACACATTAAATATGACTGAACCATGTGAAGGAAGTGAAGCACATCACTAAGTACAGTTGTTAATAATTTATGAAACCACTTAAGAAGACAGAACAACATTTATATAGAACAGTGCATGAACTGTAGAGGTCTTTTATGAGTACAACATAAAAACACTTATTAACTTTAGATGTTTGGATCATAAAGTGGTTATCTCCAGTTTATAATTACACTTGTACAGTTTTATCTCCAAAGCCAGCCGGGCTCTGTGTTCGTCTTATTTGTGCTGCAGCTCTTGAGAAAATCACAGCTGACATTCACAGGAAGAGCTGTTGTTGTTTTTTGGTACAAAAAGTGCATCGTGTAAAGTGCTGTTCAAGGATCCCACTCCACATCAAAAACTTCTCCAGTGTGATTCAACTCACTGTGCTCTCAATCAGTTCAACCTTTTTCATTTGATGCTATGTTTGGTGAGACTAAAGTTCTCTGTTCCTCATCTGAACAGTTTGGTTGGTCTATCTATCTATCTATCTATAATACCACAAAGGTATATTGCACTCTGGAGCCACCAGAACCGACGTCTGAGGAAGGCGGCGGTCCTGCTGACACCCGGGTGACCGGAAAAACCAGGAATTGTGCCCCCACTGCAGCACCTCTGCTCTCATGTCTTGGGGAACAAAAAGACGATTAGTGGGTCCCGTACCTGGACCGGGTTCCTGGAGCTGGGCCTGACGGACACGTTCCTCGATCCCCCAGGAAACCGCTCCCACCACCAGACTAGGGAGGATGGCCTTGGGCTGGTGCATGAACTCGGGAGGAGCAAACTGTCTAGAAAGAGCGTCAGGTTTAACATTTTTGGACCCAGGATGGTAAGTCAATGTAAACCGAAAGCGGCTAAAGAATAAGGCCCAGCGGGCTTGACGGGCATTCAGGCGTTTAGCATCTTGGATATACGCCAGGTTCTTGTGGTTGGTCCACACCAGGAATGGGTGAGCAGCTCCCTCCAGCCAATGTCTCCACTCCTCTAAAGCTAGCTTAACCGCTAGCAGCTCACGATTTCCCACGTCATAGTTACATTCAGGTGGTGACAGTTTCCTCGAGAAGAAAGCACAGGGGTCTAGGAGGTTCTTGGGACCCTGGCGCTGAGAGAGGACAGCTCCGACCCCGACATCCGATGTGTCGACCTCCACCACGAACTGTTTGGACGGATCAGGTTGGACCAGGACCGGGGCGGAGGTGAAGAGGCGCTTAAGCCGACGGAAAGCAGCTTCTGCTTGAGGCGACCACACAAAGGGTTTAGTAGTGGAGGTGAGGTTAGTGAGTGAGAAAACTACCTTGCTGTAATCCCGGATGAAACGTCGGTAGAAGTTTGCGAAGCCGAGGAACCGCTGCAACTCCTTACGAGTGGTCGGGGATGGCCACTCAACGACGGCCCGTACCTTCTCCGGGTCCGCTCAGGCTCCGCCCTGCTCGAAGGTGTGCCCTGAGAGGGGAACAGATGTGGCATGAAATGAACACTTCTCCACCTTGACGTAGAGCCGGTTTTCCAGCAATCGTTGCAGGACCTGACGGACGTGGCTTTTATGTTGCTCGAGAGATTTAGAAAAAAAAAGACTGTCATCTAGATAAACAAAAACAACTTTCTAACTTAACACATCCATTTCAAGGGTGTACACAACTCAACTCGACTTTATTTATAAAGCACTTTAAGAGACAGCGTGGCCGACCAAAGTGCTGTACACACAATGCAAAGTCAATCAATTAATGAATCAAAACACTCTAGTATCACAAGGATACTATAGTGATAGTAGTAGATATAGGATGACAACAAGTCAGAGTGAGAGTAAGCACTTTGACAGGTGGCACTTGGCAACTGTGGGAAGGAAAAACTCCTTTTAACAGGAAGAAACCTCCAGCAGACCGGACTCTTGGGGGTCTCGCTGCCACGGTGACCAAGGGGACAGGCAGAGACAAAAGGACAGGCAGGGAGAGAGAGACAGAACGATAGAGAGAAGAGACAAGAGATTCTGGACATCAAGACAGGACAGGATGGATCAGTCAGTCAGATCCCAGATCCACAAAGCTCCATGGATCAGGAACAGGCAGCTCCAGAGATCTGCAGAGACTTGAAGAGGACAGAGAGGACAAAGACAGAGCTGAGATGAGCTAATTATAGTGAATCGCAGTTATAGCGCTGTTCACAGTAGCTAAAAATAGATTGTGAAGTCACGCCGCGAAGCATCATGGGATACTAAGCTAGACAAACAAAGTGGCATCGCGATTCTACGGCTGGTAGTTTGAAAAGTTTTTTTCTGCACAAACAATGTTCAAATGCCAAAGAACTAAACACTGCTGTTGGGGGTTGTGCAACTCGGACTCTAGATATCCAGACCGCCTGCCAGAGGGGACTTTTTTCATCAAATTTCCCAAACCTGGTAAGATCCATGACAACATGACACAATGGGAACGAGACAGAGCCAAGCTGAGGACGGACAAAGCAAAGCGGTGGCAACATTTGTGTGGCCGTGCAGATTTTCAGCGTGTGGAGCAAATAAAGGGCAGCACGTATATTTGTTCGCTTCATTTTGTTGATGGGAACGGTCCCAGGTTTGAGAATAACGAGCGGATATCAGCAATGCTAACAGATGTGGAACTGTTGAGGAAGCCCCGGTGTAAACGAAAGGACCCACCTGAAACGTCTGGCCTCTACGACAAGCTCACCCAAACGGGGTCGAAAAAGGCTGTTAACAGCAGAAGTATGCAGCAAAGAAGGTGCATCATCATCATCACAAGATCCAGTGGGTCAGCTAAGCCACGATAAAATGGTTTGTGAAGGTATGTCAGCTGAGTGTGAGTCAGGAAAAGATGACAAGGCTACACAAACAGCCTACCATCAGTACATGCTTTGGCCATGACATTCAAGCCATCGCTTGATCAATAAAAGCTCCTGGTATGTCTTTCTCGGTCAAAATTACCTCATCCATTTTGCATGTGGCTCGCTGTAATGTCCTTTCACATTTTCACATGCTTTTGCTGCTTTTAACCGTGTTATCCACAATTTATTTTGAATGGTTTTAATGTTGCGTTGCGGTTTGTTTGTCTAGCTTTAGGACCCAGATGCACTTGCGCTGCTAAACTGTGATGTCAACTGTAAAGTCCGCTATTGTAACTAAATCCAGATGTTTGTGCTTGAACTGGTTCACAAGCCAAGGAGTCTTCAAACCATAAAACACTTGTGCTCCAAACATGGCGGATGCACGATCAATGAAGGACCTAAGATCCATAACCTGTCACTATACACACCAGTGCTACTCCAGCCTCACACCAACTGCACCAATGAAAGCAGGAAGGGGATTCAAACTCTGGTTCAGGTAGGGGTGGGGGGGTAGAATTATACTGGAGAATTACAAAGTCTTTAACAAGCTTCACCTTTGTAACTGGATCTTCTCTTTGGACAGTTTGTGATTGGTCAATAATTGTTCTGTTTCACCAAGTAAAACAAGTATGATGCTGCTATATGCTGATTAAGCTGCTGATTATGAAGGACCCCCACCACCCCAGCAATGGACTCTTTGGTTTTGCTTTCATGAGGCACCAACTCAGAGAGACTCATTATTAAGAGCTTTTTTCCTCAGGCTATCAAAACTGTGAACTCTGGTAGAAACAACAACCCACCAGAAACACTGGAGCTTTAATGCAAACATTGCACATGCAAACTGCACACATATTTAATTTTTTTTTCCATTTGTGACTTTACTCCAAATAAAATCTTGAAAATTTCCAGATTATCAATTTTCCTGTCAAACAAATGGGAAGATGTTTTTTTTCAGACAGAGAAAGAAGTGATGGTTTAATATGGCAGCACCACCAAAGTAGGCTTGACACCAATATTGTACCAGCATTGTTGTTACAAAAGGAGCACTCAATCATAACGCTGGGACGGTGAGAGACACACAGCGAGGCTGGGAGTCGCTGGGAGAATGGAGAGGGAAGAGATTAAAATTGAAGGCATGGGTGACTTTGCTTCAGCGCTGTACAAGTTTGCCAAATTTGATGGACCATATGCTGTCGAAAATCCCCCAGACCATTACAACGAGTGTTTTCGCCAATCAATCATCCATGGCGTCTCTGAATTGTGGACAAGCTTGATTTTTATCCACAGACAAACTTGAGAGCAAGAGGGAGGGAGGGCTGATCAATGATTGAGGACAACATTCAAGGTAGAGGGAAGATTTTCTTTCATCACTCATAGCTTCACATCAGCTGAGATGGCCGACCACTTTCTGCCCTGGGTTTCCTCACACGTGTTTTTTTATGTCAACGCCCACCTATCACTGAAGTGCATCATCATAACCATGATTGGAGGACACAAAGTCCTGTGTCCAGTGAGTGTATGTTGGATGGACAAAGCTAACGTGACGTCGCCCGTTGGTTTGTGGATTCACATTTTGAACTGTTTGGTGTTTGAACGTCACCATGTTGGTTGTTTGGAGCCAGAAGTGACCATATTTGGATAAGAAGGGAGGAGTGAGGAGGTGGGTCTGACCCTTAAACCTGAGGATACTCTCCAATGTGGATGAGACTGGAGTTCACTGGTGAATGAGCCTCCAAACCACCTGTAAATCACTGGAGACCAGAGCTGTCAATCAAACTAACCCCGCCCCTAACTCCTCCCCTTCTCTCAGCCTAATATCTCCTTAATGACAAATGATTTTCAGATGAACCACCAAGTTAAGGTTACTTCATTTACACCCATAGGTAGATTTGTTTCGTAGTTTAGCTTCATCCATCTTTCCACACCAGGCACAAGTGTAACAATGAAAGGCCAACATGAGCTGTCTGTACAACAGGAAATAAAACTGCCCTTGGCTCCACAAATCTGGACATAAAAATGATAAAAAGAAGTAAAAGAGAAAATAAAAGAGAGGATGTAATGAGACAAAAACCTATTGGATAAAACCAGGACTAAAAAGAGGTATAACAGAAAGTTACAAACCCTTAAAAGAAGTTTAAAAACCCAAACAATACATAAATACAAGATAAGTAAAAGGGAATAAATAAATAAATGTTGTGCAAAACATTCCCTAACCCTGTACCGTTGGGTTTTACATTTGGGACGTTAAACCTCCGTCCAGAGGGAAGAAGCTGAAAGAGGCAGTGCAGTGGGTGAGAGTCATCAGTTAAAATGGAGGTAGCTCCTCTCCATCTTTATTGCTGATAAATCATTTTAGTATTTTAAAGGAAAACATTCTCTTCTAAACATTTAAAGTAATGTGTATTGTTCACAAGTAATATTTAATATTGGTAATGTCTTTCATGTTACTGCAAACAGCCGACCAGGTTTTGCGACAGTTAACAACTACACGTGGGTTTTACGGCCAGCGCTTTACGGCAAACACTTCTCCATGCTCCTGCCTCATCTGGAGAGTACAGTGGCCTTATGAAGTTCAACTTAGTAATCAATACATAACGTTTCCACATTGGATGACAATAATAGTCACAGACCAGATGCAGGCAAAGAGAACGATGAATACACACTGGTGAGAAGCTTACTTACGACCCTTGTCCCGGGAGAGTTGAAGTGTCTCAGAAGAAGACATCAGCTTATTTGGGACAGTGGAAAAGTTTTGATTTTCCCTCCACGATGACTCTCAGCGTGCTGGGATACTGCAGAGAGGATTTAATTTTAGCGGCACGAAGTTTTTTCTTAACTGTGTCAAATTCACGGCGTTTCTTGACGGTCTCAGGACAAAAATCCGGATAGATGGAAATCGCGGCTCCTTCCCAGGATAGCTCTTCCTTTTCCCTGGCCAGTCTCATGATCTTCAGCTTGTCCTGGAAGTTCAAGAACTTAACCAGTATTGGACTTGGGTGTCCTGGTCTGGGTGAGCTGCTGTATGTGGGAGACCGATGCGCCCTTTCCACCACCGGCGCCGTGGGAAAGTTCTCCCTCCCGAGTAGCGTAGGGATCAGCTGTTGGCTCACAAAGGCGACCATGTCTCCTCTTTAGCTTTTCTCTGGGACATTAATAAAGTGAAGATTACATCTTCTACTCCAGGTCCTCCACCTTCTCCTTCAGGTAGGTATTGTCTTTCTCCAGTGCGTTCACTTTACCCGACAATTTAAAAAGGTCATCTTCGTTGTTGCTCAGGCACTGTTGCAACTCTGTGATTTGCCCTGTAACAGAGTTTAATGTAGTTTGAATGTCCATTAAGCCTGCCTGAACAGCTCCAATTTTCAGATCAAGATGGGCATTGATCTTAGTGGAGGCTTGATCTTTTATTTTATGAATCGCCTCCCAAATGGATTGCAGTGAAACCTCCGCCATGATGCACAGCAAACAAAACTGGTACACAACTTCAGACAAAATCCCGAAGAGAGCGCAGATATCGAAAGTTGAGATGTTGCTCGATCTGAAATAATGTAAAGCTCGGCCTTAACGATGACTTAACAGCTTAATTTGATGAAGTAGTCAGAGGCCTCAAGTTCGTGCAGCCATCTTGTGAGTGAGACTGGGTTACAATGATAAAATCGATAAAATCGGTTCAATAAAAGCACGATAAAACATGGTCATGATCGTTCGGTCAATATGAAAACGCGCAAGCTTCCTCAAACAGTGTAAGCGCTGCTGACCCTTTGTGCTCACCACGTCGCAGTTCTTCTCAAATTTCAATTTGTTGTCAATGACAGTCCCAAGATATTTAAAACAATCCACACACTCGATGGTCTGACCTTTAAAGTGCTGTTGTGCCTGTGAGGTTTCCTCCTGAAATCAATCATCATGTCTTTGGTTTTAGTTGTGTTTAGTTGCAGGTACGATTCCTCACACCATTTGACAAAATCATCCAGTACTGGTCCATGGATACTCTCATCATCCTGGAGGAGACTGAGGATGACTGATGTCTCCTCTGGCACATGTTTGTAAAAAGGATGAAAAGTAGTGGTGACAACACACACCCTGGTGGAGAGTGGAGGAGCACTTCTGGTCAGACAGTGTGGTGCTGACCCTGTTGGTTAAAAGATCTAAAATCCAACCCACCAGATTCCTACTCCATTCAGATTGTTGTAAGAGCCCTTTGACTAAAATGTGATGTTGGATCGTATTAAAAGCAGAAGAAAAGTCCACAAATAGAAGAAGAGTCGACTTTAACTAATGACATCAGAATGACTTGTGGAAAAAATGTATTGACTGAATATTTCAGGACTGAAACTGACCTTTTATTAAATAAAGTCAATTGGAGCCAGAGTTTTTCGGAGTCATCAGGAGGTTGGTATTTGTTTGCACGTCCACATTGGCTTCATTTTTGACACTGTGTTCTTCTCATCCGGTCCATGGACCTGCAGCACAGCAACATATCTGCAGCAGCTGGTTAACTGGTCTGGTAGATGTCAGGACTGGTGTAGAGAGTTTAACTGGCAGTGCAGTACACACCCCTGTGGATGTAGTATGACAGTATTAAGAATAATGGTGGGTGACAGTGAATCATGGACACTTCCTGTTGGTGATCCATTACAGAGGAAGCTGTGGACCCTGTAGTTTCTTGATTATCTGATGGAGCAGAGTTGTGTTAAAGGCAGAGCTAAAATCAATACCACAAAAGTGCATGTCATGGTCTAATGATCTAACAGACACATGCACGACTGTACACTTCTCATTTCCCATGAGTGACTAATGGTACAGGGTCAAAAAAATGTGACCTGTCCCTTTTAAACGACACAAACCAGCATGTGATCCACGGGTGTGGGATGTGTAGCAACAATTCAAACTCAAGTAAAGACTAAAATGAATGGAGGCAGGTCCATTAGTGCAGAAATTAAATCTAGTCACAAATTAACAAGTGGTTTTATTCCAATATATTGTACTCAGCTAATGGGATTATTTTCCATATCTTTAAAATTTAATTTCACACCAGTGTATTATGGCTATAATATGCATGGGCTCCTCACACGGGGGCTGTTAGGTTAAACATAAGAATAGAGACATTAATCTGAAAACTAATTAGCTAATCAATCACCCGCTGGAGGGAGAAAGGGGGGAAGGAGGCTTAACGACGGGGCGTGACCCCGAACGGGCTGCACCACAGGGTGTGAGTGAGGAGCTTTTACCCGTGGGAAACACTGGTCCAGAGAAATATGGCTGCCCATATAACACAGGCTGCAGAACTCAGCCAATGGTGGAGGATTGAACGGTCACATGCAGAGAACTGGGGAAATGTCGCGTTAATAAGCATTACAAACAGAACCAGACTCTCTGCACTGCTATGTGATTACATCATCATCTCTATAAGGTGACTTTGTTGTGTTTTTTGTTTTGTTTTTTGCAGTGTATGTGTTCATCAAACCTGTTGCTGGCGCCTGATTTCACCAGTGAACAGAGGTGACTTTTGCAGTTGTGCTTTAGTCGCATAATATTATGCTGCATCACAGGCTCCTGGCAGCGCGTGCATGTGTGTGTGTGTGTGTGTGTGTGTGTGTGTGTGTGTGTGTGTGTTTGTTTGCTAAAATAAATTCCTCATTTTCAGTTACACCTCATAATAAACAATAATAAGCTTTGGTAATCCCTTGCTGCCCCAGCCCATGTTCCTCTGTGTCCTCCAACTCAACGCTAACACACACACACACACACACAGTCCTGGTCATCAGCATTAGCTGTGGGAACATTCTGATTAATAAATTAATAAATAATTTATTAACTATGAAGAGACCAATTAAACATCTGGATGATACCAAGCTCTTCTTTATTACGACTATTAGTCATTGTCCAAGTGCGTGTGAACCATTACAATGACTGATTAAAGTTTACTGTGTGTGTGTGTGTGTGTGTGTGTGTGAGATCTGGCTGGAAATATTTTAATTCAAAAGTTGTCTGTAAATGTGCATCGGTGTTGGAAAACAGATCCAATGTCTGGTGACACTGAAATTATAAATCATTCATAAGAGTGAAATGCAGTTTTAATGTTTGTTTTTTCCTGCCAGTCATTTCTGTCGTTCTGAAAGTTGAGATAAAACATGATTCAAAAATGTTTCCATGCATTTGTGTTTGTTGGTATTATCATTTTGGATCCTGTGTAACATGAGGCTGTCATTGACTAAGATTCAGGAGTCGTTGCTCTGACTCTTGACATCATGGTGGCCTGATATGACCATTGAGTACATTTGGAGAACATTTATTTAGTGCTTTCATGACCTACGCTAGGTCCCAAAGCGCTTTACAACGCAACTCATTCACCCATTCACACACACACTCACACACCAAGGGCTACAGAGCTGCCATGCAAGGCACAAGCCGCCATTGGGAGCAACTTAGGGTTCAGTGTCTTGCCCAAGGACACTTTGACATGTGGACAGGAGGAGTCGGGGATCAAACCCACAACCTTACAAGTCACAGGCGACCCGCTCTACCACCTGAGCCATAGCCGCCCGCAGTCATACTGTTTGCTGTACTGAGTTGGGTGTGGTTTTGTTCACAGTCACTGTGTCTGCTGGATCATCCTGTGTCAAGTCAACCAAGAATCTCCCTTGACCACCAAGATATTTTTCAGATTTTGGAGAATAATTGAGACCCATGAGTTTTTCCATGACAACACGCCAACGACAGTGGGAGCAAGTCCGTGTAGCTCTGTATAACGACCAGAACTGGAAACAGTGTTGCTCTGAGACTCTTAATTAGTGAGATACATGCTAACAAATTTTAACATGTAAAAAAATTAAACAGTGACCACATCCTTTTATACTGAAATGATGGAAAGTAACTTCTGAGGGCCAGGAACTACAAGTGCTTCTTGTGGGGAAACACTTGTGTCTCTCCCACTGTGAGACACAGGAGAGGCAGAGATATGGTTGGAGGACGTTTTGCTGGTTCAGAGACCTTTACTCAGTATAACTTGATGTTGCGGTTTGTGTATGTTTTGTGATACTTGTTTTTGGTCAAATTGTTTTTTGTAGTGTGACCCAAACTTTTGAACGGTAGTGTGTAATTTTTTTTTTTGGCTCATGTTTGAGTTATATAATTTGTGACAACTTTTTGACCAGAGAATAAAGCTGTTAGATGAGTATAAAGAGCTGGAAATAAGCTTCAAAATGACACCAGAACCAGCTCTGTAGGTGCTATACTTTTAGAGATATCAGTGTTTAAATTAGCTAGCGATCACTACTTAGCTTAAAGTTTGTTAGCATGTATCTCACTAATTAAGAGTCTTAGAGTAAAAATGTTTCCAGTTCTGGTCGTTACTCGTGGGTCTCAGTTATTCTCCAACATCTGAAAAAACTCTGAGAGGTCAAGGGAAGTTCTTGGTTGATCTGACACAGAGTGACTCTGCTGTGACGTGACCCAGAGAGTGATGTCAGGTGACGGCAGAGTACAAAATAAATGATTTGATTGTTTCATTTCCACTTCAGATGTGCAGTTCAGAGAGGACCTTCACAGCTTCATGTCACAGTATAAAAACACTGATAGAAGTGGTTGAGCCGATCTCAGTCTTTTTGTTCAAGGCTGAATTTCAGCCTCAGTGACACTGAAGACTCAGTCCCTCTGCCATTCATTAACACCTGTCTGTCCTCCTCCCTGTCACCATGATTTAACACAGTTATGTCTTCATGTCTTAGTTCAGCTCAACTGTCCTGCTCACACTTGTTTTTCCCAGTTTGCATTTATTTTTTAGACAGTTTGATCATTTGATATTTGGTGCTGGACAGTCACAGAATGTTTGTGTGTGTGTGTGTGTGTGTGTGTGTGTGTGTGTGTGTGTGTGTGTGTCACTGTATGTGTAAGTATGTGACTGCCAGGGTTAGC
>OOFC01027369.1:7163-23741 GCA_900323345.1 Pseudochromis fuscus | reverse complement strand
GACAGATGGATCTATGGATGCATCATGATGTATCAGTGGATGGATGATGATGATGTATCAATGGATGGACGATGGATGGATGATGGATGGATGGATGGATGGATGGATGGATGGATGGATGATGGATGATGTATCAATGGATGGATGAATCTATGGATGGATGGATCTATGGATGGATGGATGGATGGATGGATGATGGATGATGTATCAATGGATGACAGATGAATCTATGGATGGATGGATCTATGGATGGATGGATGGATGGATGGACAGATGGATCTATCGATGGATGATGGATGATGTATCAATGGATGACAGATGAATCTATGGATGGATGATGATGGATGGATGGTTCTATCGATGGATGGATGGATGGATGGATGGACAGATGGATCTATCGATGGATGGATGGATGATGTATCAATGTTTAAGTGGATGGAAATCATTCTTGAAAATTAAAGTGCTTGAATTTGTTTTAATGTTTTGTAAAACATATTCAACATGTTTAAATGTTGTATTTTTCAGGTCTACTCTGTGAATTTCAGAACATTTTATTTCTTTGAATTTTTAAGGAGATTTCCAGGACTGAAAAAAGGGTTTTGATAAAATGTGGGAACCCTGTAGTATAACTTACTTAAGCACTGCACTCTAACACAAGAGGCACATTTGTTTCTTAAATCCATTATTTGCTTCTTTCTTTCGGTTTACTTATATTTCCGAGAGTGCTACCAATCAGGTTAAATTTCCACTTAGAATCAGTAAATATATTCTCAAAAAAATAAAACAGTCTCTACATACCTAAATATTTGATAAGAGTGTTGTAGAGGAGCATAGCTTGAAAAAATAAAAAACTGCATGCACATGCTTGATATTTGCTACTTGAACAATAAATAATGGATGGTAATTTACAGCACTTCTGTCAAATCTTTATTTAAATCTCCTGCATATAGTGCTATATTGTGCATTAACAATTTCTGCACAAAAAAATGACAAATTCCAGTTTTTTCATTGGTTACCCTCAGGTTAAACTGGATATTCATAAAATATCTGATGGTTATTCCCGGTCCCATCAAGACCTAAACCTTGATAACCCCAGTATATTTTTTTATACCGTCTAACTATTTTCTTGAAGCGAGGTGTGGGCTGTGATCTGATGTCGTAGACACTGGATCCTCTATTAGCTTAAAACTGGTTGTCTTGTTAAAACTAGGATTGATGTTTTACAGGGAAAAGCTTTGGACAGCAGTAGTCAGTCTGGTATTTAATCCTACATTTTACGACCGTGCAGTAAATGTTAAAGGATTGTACTGAAAGTTTCAAAAATATTTCCTTTCTTGTTTTTCCCACTGTGATTTAAACTTGCATGCGGTGAATATTAAAATGTTTGTTATGAAATGACAAGGCAATTTTCAGTCACAGAACGGTTTCATAATTTAAATAAAATACTCAATCAAAAGCTTTTTTATCTCCACCGAGGAGGTTATGTTTTCACTTGTGTTGGTTTGTTTATGTGTTATCAACCTTCAGCAATTATGAACAGATCTCAATGATTTTTGAAGAGATAGGGTAGTATCCAAGAAACAAATTATTCAGTTTCGGGCAAGGTCAGAGGATGGGATCATGGCTGGAAAATATCACCAAAAATCCCTGTTGAGAGAAGGTTTTAAAGGGGGGGGTATTATACTTTTTCCAGATATATTGTACCACTCTATGGCATACTCCAATGACTATGTTACCTTAGGTTGATCTGTAAATGCTGCAAATAAAAAAAAAACAACCTTTATTAAATTTGCCCTCGCATCATGGCCGTTCTGAACGCCTCGATATTGGACTCTGTCTCTTTAAGAGGCTCCGAGCCTTTCACACTCTCCCCCTTCAGCACGCTGTCCATGACGTCATCACAACACTCACAAAACTTTCGCTGCGTTGTTTTGGAAAAAAAAGTTATTTTTTATCACGTTTGAGTGATGGCGACACAAGATGTTGTACAGCCTTACGAGTACGATCCTGTGTCCGACCCGGAAAGTGCATTTTCTGATGAACTGGAGAGAATTCAGAGGCTCTTACAGGACGTCTCTGCATGGTAATATTCCACCTCCTATCCTAAGCATCACTTATAAATATAATGCAGAAACAACGTTTTGTATAGTCAAATAAATAGATAACATTGTAAAGCTACGTTTTGTAAGCTACATGTTGCGGCGGTGAAAAGTAGTCAGAAACGGTAGCTCCACGACGCGCAGCCCACCAGGTGCTAATTGCTGCTACCGCTGTGTGTTTGTTTACGCGGGGGAGGGGAGCTCTGCTGAGACGGGAGCAGTGGGCGGTGGCTCGGCAGGTGACGAAAGGTCGGGGGCATTTCTAGGAGGAATGGGCGTACCTGGGAGGAACGAGGCAAAACAGCTTCCAACATGGCTGCCATGAGAGTTTCTAAAGATTACTCAAACATACGTGAATGGGCTAAAGAAACACTTCAGGCATGTTTTTAATGAGGGAATGACATAATAACATGATATAAAGCTTGAAAAAGTCAATTTTGCATGATACCCCCCCTTTAACAAGATAGAGTTGCTATTTATCACAAGAGGGAAACAGTTTTCAGTCTATAGGATCAGTACAGGTGGATTATACCTTGGTGAAGGTTTCATAACTAGAATATATGTGAATTGATGAAACAAAAAACTGAAAGAAACACAGTCATGTCATTTATTTCACCATGTTGCCCCCTGCACAAGAGGTACAATTATTTCACTTCACTTTTGCATTATACATGAAACTTCAATAACAAGACATTACTCCTTGAAGTGGACAGTTTCTGCAAATTAATTAAATACATCTTCCAAACAGCAGATGATTGGTGATGAAATTGGCTGCCATTCATTTTCTCGAGAAGACGTGTATTGACCAGCTGGAAAAAAAACATTTTTATTTCTAATGCTATTTACAGACCCTCTCAGTGTGTACAGTTTCTGTGGTGAATAAAATAACAGCGCTCCAATTACTACAGTAAATCCACAGATGTTCTGATGGGAAATTTTCAAGCCTTCTGTCTTATTATGGTAAAATAATGTTTTAGTTTCTTACTGTGAAAATACATCTCCAAATTACCAAATGGAAAAACACAGAAATGAACGCACACACCTGGGATTAGAAGGAATAAGAAGCTAATTATCACAGAGGTCAGCCCACTGTACTAACATGTGTTGCTTTCTAATTGAAGGTTTGTTTATTCGTTTAGTGAAAACAGATGATTTCATAAACTGCGCAGACAATATGGTTAGGTTTTGGCCTCGGCCTACTTGTGCGTGCCTCTGGGAAATATCCAACCAAGGTCAAAATCCTTGTGGTGGGTTTGTTTTACTATCTACTGGATCAGGACAGGCGCTGAGGGGTCCAGAGGGTGTTGTACCCCGCATTAAAATATACCGCTGATCCAGGACGCCTGATGAGTTTGTGTCTCTCTGCCACCTACACTTGCTCCGAAGCAGATGCTCATCATTTGTTTTAGTCAAGCGCCTCGGTTGGAGAAGGTCAAGGAGGGTGAGCGGGCCGTGCCTCGTGCAAAGTCTGTATCCACACTATTAAATCCTGCACTGTAGAGACTAATCGCTAGCACAGAACTCTGCGTGTCATGTCTGCACTGCCTCATTTTGCCACTCCCCAGATATACAAACAGCCCTTAGATCTGTCAGACTCTGGTAATGTGACAGTGAATGTTGGGGACTTTATCCTGACTTGGGATTTAATGAGTTTCTTGATATCCCCCAGGGAAAAGGGGACTTATCAAATGTCTTTAATGAGATCCTTAATTGAGGAACAGTTGTATCGCTCGCTAATACAACTTGGACAAAAATGTCTGCGCTCCAATGTCATTTGATAAAGGGATAGGTGAGAAGAGTTGCAGCAGCTCAAAACAAGCCGTGGTAAGACACAAACATGGCAGAAATAAATCTGTCTCTGTGTCCTTGGTGGGAGGTGCACGTAAAGCATGATAAATGGGATAACACGACATGCTGTAATTAAAAAGGGTAATAAGTGATCATAGATTATCAACCTCTATCAATGACAAGAAAAAGCACGGCATCAACAAGTCTCGGGCACAGCTCACCGTATCCGACACAAACAAAAGCTACACTTCGTAATCCAGACAATGTAAATGAGCTAATTAGAGCAAACAAAAAAAAAAAAATCTTTGTCCACCATTGTAAGCTGGACTGGAAATGACTTTCTATTCCAGGCTGGAAACTGAAAAGTGAGTTTTGAAATCCTCAGCGCCCAGCCAAGCAATTACCGTGTCACTGGTATTGATCAAGACCCCAATCAAGTCACCAGAGATGCTTTAAGATCATTTTTGTGCTGTGGAGTAGTAAAAACCTTATTTATTGCACCTGTAACAGCTTCTTATCAGCGCCTGCACCAGGTGTTACCATCTCCAAGATACCGGTACGGGATGGACGGTAAGATTTAGCTTTTCGATATATATCTTATTTGTGCTTTACAGGTGTTGGGAGGACTGAGAGAGGATGACCTCCGTCCACCAACGGCAGTATAAAGTCCTTTAAGCTTCAAAGAACTTGCCTGGAATGAACCTGTTCAAACAGAGACAGTGAAAAAGGAAAACTAGAAGAATCCTGCAAATTATATTTCCAGTAACTGTTTTGCATTGGCAAAACATGGTGGAAAGATGCTGATTAAATTGTTTGTGTAAGCTTGTGTTTTCTCTATACTTATGCTTCTTTTCCTTCACTCCCCCCCGGATGCAGATGATCATGCTTCGAAAACATACAACAGAGGCCAACTCCGACTTGGATGACTGTCAGCGGAAGCAATGTAAAATGAAAATCAGTTTACGGGAGAAATAACATGGTTGGCGCTCGGCATGGAGTGTTGTTTACCTGCGTGAAAGGATATTATTTACACAGGCATCACTGCAGCTCTGATATGACTGATGCAGGCATGTGCGAGACTGCTTGTGCAAGCAAAAGCTCGACAGGACAAAAAGGAAAAGGCGAGCTGTGAAGAGCACCCTCACTTTGATGTAGGTATTTTGCAGTTGGCTGCTATCAAACACATGCATCAATCACGCATGGCACAGATGTGGACTGTGATGAATAGACTGCTGACAAGATGTGGCGATAAAAATAAGCTTTACAAAGAGGCTGAGTGATTGTGACAGCAAAAATGGGGAAACAAAAAAAAAAAAGTTTTTGTTTCCAGCTACAGTCTCAATGTCCTACTTCCTCAGAGGAACTTTATTTCATATGTTTTACAATTAATATATTCTGTTTTTTAGCTAAGTGAAGGCGCAGCTCATATGTGGCCGAGCTACAAGAAAAATCAGCATCGCTTTCTTTGTCTTAATATTCATCATCATTTGCATAATGCCATTTGGATTTAAGATTATTTCACACAGCAAAACCAATTTCAATGGCTCAGTCATGTCACTCGCTTATGTAGTCATAATGGTCATCCAACTGTGTAATTGGACATTTTAAACTGTTAAGCAAGTTAGTAACAAGCAACACAGTGGAGTGGACCAGTGCATTAAAGTTGAATGACAGTTGAATACCAAAGGAATATGGCCGTCACTGTCCAGCACTTAACTGTGCCGTGCATTTAAAATCCGCTGTTAATGCAGATTATGTCAAAATGTCCATTAAACACTGCACAGAATGATGAATAACATTACTGCCACGAGCCTTAAACCTTCAGAAATCAACTACAATGACTGTCAAACGACCTAAATGTGAATTTGTTATGAAATCATTCCTCGAGATTTCTTTCTTTTTTTTTTATCTCTGTGTCCTTTTTGGAATATCTGCTTAGGAGATTAGTGGCTGAGAATCAGTTAGAGTTAACTATGACAAGAGAATGACAGTTCATTTAGATGGTGAAAATTGCTGGTGGGATTTCCACAGGAGTGCCACCAAGCTGGGTTAATGCTGTTTGTGATAGCAGCTGACAGGACGCCTTTTGGGAAAGAGCATTTGGGATTCTGACCTTTCCTTTTGACAGAGGTCACAGTTTATTTTGTGCGTCAATACTTAAAGCTCCAGTTTGGCTGTCTTGTCAGTGGGAAGCATTTCAAAAAAACCCCAAAGGGAGGAACAACCAAGTTATGCTCTAAAAATCCCATTGACAATCATTATGCGGTGGTGAGAAGTACTTCAAAGTGATGAGTGATGTGAAGGAATTTATATGAACTATAAAAATCTGATGGATTAAGCCTTTTCATAAAAAGCTGATGTTAGGTGTAGGAAAGGACATAACTGGTCATATGTGATTTTTCTACACCCTAAGCAATGGTGGATCATTTTAAACCAGTAAGTTCGGTGTCAAAATGTTGGGTATAAATGACCAATATTGCTGGGTTCAATTCAGTGGTGGACAGTAACGGAGTACATTTACTTGAGTACTTTACTTAAGTACATGTTTTGAGTATCTGTACTTTACTTGAGGATGTTTTTTTTGGGAAACTTACTACATTTCAAAGACAAATATTGTAGTTTCGACTCCACTACATTTCGAAGGAAGCGTACTTGCTTTCTACACGGTCTACGCTGGCAACGCATTTCAGGCATTTAGTCCAATAAGAGTTACCATCACACTTACACAAATGGGCAGTTGATCCGGTAGTTGACAGAACCAACCAATAAAGAGGGAAGAGGCAAAACAGTATGACTTTGGGATTTTTCGGGTGGGGGGTTTAAACGCTAAACAGCAACAAAAAAGCAACCAAACAGTCACCAACATAAAGTTTTATTCACACTCTGCAGGATGAAGTTTTCTTTTCACCGAAGCACTTCCATCTTAAAATACCACATTAACAGGAAGTATACGTTGGTCAACGATTGAGTCGGGTCCTGAGAAAACAATACAGCAATGTACTGATATTAGAAAATGTACATTGTCCTTTTGAATACTTAAGTATTTTTAAAAGTAAGTACTTTATCGAGTTTCTTGAACACCAATTTTGACCAAGTAACTTTTACCTGAAGTTGAATAAGATTTGACCATGAGTATCAGTACTTTGACTCATGTATTGGAGTTGAATACTTCGTCCACCACTGGTTAAACTAACGCAGCATGTGGTTAGTCCAATATTTACCCAGTTCTGGGTTAAAATAACCCAACATTTTTTATTGAGGTTTCTGAGAATGTACAGTATGTACGTTGACTAACACGCACAATAAAGATATACGTTCATGCTCCAAAGTCTTCCAGCAGAGTCTGGAAGAATGATCTGGCGGTATGTAACCCCAACCCCAGACATAACACCATTACTGTAAGTACATTACAGCACTTCCTGAGCACGGATCATATGGTAGGTCGTACATCTTAAAGTTTGTAATGGTCAATACTTTTGGCAGAACAGCTTTTCAGTGCGTGTGTGTGTTACATCCACAAACCTCTGAGGATAACAATATCACCCACCCCACAACCCACTTCCTGTTTCCAAAGACTGACATCCCTCAAAGAAACAGCAGCAGGGTGTGAGGTCATGGACAAGAAGTTTAAAAACTCAAAATGGTGAAATATGTTTTTTTTCCCTTCTTCATACCATCCATCTGTTACTCTCTTTGGCCTTTTTCAACCTTCTGACTTTCTTTACTGTTACTCCAAGTGTAATCAGGCCTAGCGAAGAAAAAAAAAGCCCAATCAGTCAACCGTATTCCTCTTTGATTCACTGAGCAGAATATATTATATCAATCGTACACATTTGAATTATTCCCATTCCATTGGTTCAATATTTAATTTTTGCGGTACTTGGCAGGAAATTGGTTTATCACTTGACGGTGCTTTATGATGGAGGACACGTGGATACTTTGAAACCATTGTCTCGCGGCTAAGAGGCAGACAAGATAAAAATTTAAAAAGGGGTTGGAACTGGTTATATGACCCATGAACTTTGGCTTCATGTGGTCCAAAGAAAGTTAAAAGAAAGATTAATGCACTTCAGTCTGTTTCGCTCTATGTAAGACGCATTATGTCGCAGAATAATTGCTACTAGACGGCAACCGCAGCTTATGTTTCTATTCGTTTCCAAAGCATGTCCATAATTAGACTTTATTTAAAATTAGCTCCAGTCGGCCCGTTTAAATGGGGTAACAGAGCAAAGTATGAACCAAGTCTTTTCTGTGCCCTGGCAGAGCAGCTGGTCTGGCAGATATTAGCTCCTTTAGTGTGCTGACCACTTCACCAAGCCTGATAATATAACTCGGAAAATTGGATATGGTCACTGAGGGACAAGCGGACTGAGGAAATCAGAATTACTCCTCATTTGTGTGTGATTTACATTTTTTCCATTGGTCTTTAAAAGGCCAGCATTGGACTCAATAAGAAGATTAAAAGCAAATATAGTTTTGACAAACCAGGGGCTTGGGTGAGAGCTATTCACTTTCACGTCAGCTTTAAGTCGGAGACTTGTCGTCAGGCCTGGTTGCGACTGGAGCGTATTGGGGGGGATTTAAGTGTCTTTTTGGCCCAGGATCTTTTAACCAACTGTGCTCTGGGTTATTTTAAATAAACGCCTCACAAATGTGGGAGTTGTGGGATGAAGAAAGCAGAATTGCAGAGAAGCTATACTCACACCAAAGAACATATAACCATCACATTACATATTAACTCAGACAAACTAGTCCTTAAACTGAGAACAGTAGATTTGCTGAATTATTCAGTCAGAGAAAGACAGCGTCAAGAAAAGTGATGTTACATTTTCACTATTGAAACTGAACTTTCTTGATTTTTAAGTGGAATCAAATCCGTCGAGGCACTTTTCAAATCAATAGTTCATTTTTATCTCAATGGATAACAATAATACATTCTGATCTGTTTGAAGTGCATTCAGGCTCAGGCTTTTTTCGCCTGCTGTGTTCAAGCAGCCAGACGTTACCAGCGCTGTCTTTATCAATCTGTATGGTTTACTGGTGTCAGACGCTTCAGACTCTCAGAGCAACCAGGTTAAAAAAGTTGAGAAGGATGTGACAGCGCGCACAAGAGCCACAACAGCTGAGGATGGTGGTGCTACAGCGTCGACTGGCAGGGGAGTATGTGCCACTGAGACATGCGCCCTGGGAGGCAGTCAAGGATTGGACTTATCCTGTCATTTGGTTGACAACTGACCTAAGTCCCTCATGTCCCCTGCGGTCTCTGCAAAGACAATTTCACGCCATGAGCTTCCTCTCCTACCTGGCCTGCAGACGTCCAGCGAGTTGACAAATACCAAGGCTGACCTCTGGAAAATGATGTGGCATGTGAGCATGTCATGCGCAGCGTTTTCTCTTGCAAACAAAGTAACCGTGCATGTGTGAGCTGGTATCAAAAGTTTTGCGACACGATGTCCCGGAGGTTGTCTTCGGGTTAGGGTTTTGTTAATGCTGTCAAGTTAAAATGAAGATGGCGTCTGTTTTTGGGAGAATTACTTCCTTTTTTTGTTCGTCTTTTTTGAAAGCTTTGTACAGACTGTCAGTTCTCAGTGGGTCTATGAAAAGACCAAAATCAGACTTTTTCAAACCTCATTCTTTTTGCTATAAGTCAGCACATTCCTCTTACAAACAGCAAACAGATATTCTGCATTTTCCAAAGAGGCGGGATGAAAGAGTGAATAAATAAAGTGTAGTCAAAAGATAAGTACAGAGACGGATGTGAGTCTTACATAGAGTTCTGCCAAGGTAAATCAAAAACAAACTATTTCCTTTCTTGAGGTGAATCTGGCTTTTCCTTTCATACTGTTCCCTGTCGTGATGGTAAAGCTGTGATAGTCTGTGGAAATCCTCTCCACAGTTTGATGCTTTCCTGCATTATACCTCATAAGAAAGCTGAGCAATCACTTTTAAATGTGCAACCATCTACTACATTCAACATTTTTTGTTAATTATCTATAACTAGCTACAGGGAAGGTATAGTTTCCTCTGTAAATGGTTGTGCTTTAACTTTCGAGAGGGAAAAAAAGCATCTTATTGACATTACAAGGTCTGTGTTTCCTCTGTCAGCCTAAACCAGGCTTAATTGGCCATACTTCAGAGGGACAATGATCCTAAGCCAAAGTTGCCTTAGAAGATTATAAGTTGTGTGCTTGCAATCCAGCAGACGTAATTGGGTGCTTAAAAAGTTAATAACTTTTGAATAAAAGTGCTCATCAGCTTTTTAGCACATCACATGTAATCTGTGACCAGGGCTCCAGAAGCTTGCATGCTAATGACGACTATAGGGATTTAATTAAACGATTTTCCTCCCCTTCCAGTATATTTGACTTCACGTTTCAAACACATTCCAACTTAATTTCTCAGACGGTGTGATTTGAATAATGCCTTTGCATAAACCACTTTGAATTTAATTAGGATGCCTGTTTATCTTCCGAAATCAACAGATGCCCCACTCCTAGTTCAAAAATGTGTTTTGCCAGCCGCAAAAGACCAAACAAAACGAACTCAGCTTTTGTGGATTACAAAGTTTGTTGTTAACAGAGTGTGTAGGGACACCACATAAAAAATAAATCCTTAACCTTTGGCATTACATTTTCTTCCTCAGCAGTAAATACATAATTGCATATTTTAGCACTCGAGACGAGGGAAATCCAATGTTTCTGAGTGGATGGTGCTGCCGGGAGAGTATAGTGCACATTCTGATGACAGACTGCCCTGAGGTTGGCTTTCAGTGGAAAATAATTGAGTAATGAAAACCCAAATCAGATTTCTTAAAAATGAAAAATGGATTTTTCCACTGTGCATTCAGTGTTGTGGGAGCTGTAAACATATAACAAGTCAATTCTAGGCCACCTAAATTTATTTATAAGGTGCTTTTAACAAACAGGGTCATTGTAAAAATCTTTACAGACCAACAAAGCAACAACTATAAATATTAAAAGAAGAAAAAAAAAATCCATATTTAGAATATTTAGAAGAGTGTTTGTGTGTAATGCTGCGACAATCCACAGAGGAGTACAACATAAACCACAGAGCAGGAAGTGTCAGGATTGCAGTAGCTCGCACGGTGGGGATAAAGGTAAAACAGTAAGCTGTTCTAAATCAGGGGTGTTGTATATTATCCCACTTCCTGCTTGGTGTCCAATGAAGGCTTTCTCCCCAGAAGGCCTGTTAGCATACACTTGATAGCCCTCCTCGTTGCCTCCATGACAAAGCCATGAGCAAACACAAAAAAACCACAACAAAAGCTACGCCTGAACAAAAACAGGCCAGTGCTTTGTTCTGTATTCATCAGCCTGATAAACAGTAATAATCACAGTAATGATGTCTGTTCAAGGGCGCTTGGGAGCCAGGGAGGTGTTCAGTGGGGTGCAGGGAGGAGATGGGTGTTGTTAATCTGAGAGGCTGTGTGGAGTTTAGAGGGATAGGGAGGGGTGCCATGGCTGCTCACACCGAGATAAGGCTGCCTCCCCGCCACTGGTTACCACAACCTCGGTCCCTTTCCCAGCAAAACTGGCCTAGCTGCTCCCTTCCTAGGCCAGGGATTTTTGCCTGTATGTGATAAGATGCTCCTGAGCATTGCAAAATAGCACAGGTATTAGCTTGCCCTCATCTTCAACAAAGGAATGCCACAGAATAGCATAAGGGGACGAAGAGGATGAACCTCGGCAGAAGCCAGCCACAATTCTGGGTGAATAGATAAGTGGTGCTCTGACAAGGGGTTCAGAGAATGGGAAGGACGGCCAGTGGCACCCCTGCTGGGCCAGATGAAGACACGCTCACCATGTGGTCCCATCATCCACAGCCCACTTTCTGCCCTGAAAGCACCAGATTACTGTTATGTGTTCATCTGGTGGCTTATGAAAAGATACACAGAGCAATCGCTGAATTATTCCTCAATTAGACCTGCCTTTTGTCGAACTATACATTTACCACATATACAGAACTTCTGATATGTTCCCCTCACTGCTTACTCTGAAACTGCATTTTTTATATACACAGTCATTTTTATTTTATTTTGACGATGAAGCTGCCAAATTTAAAGGCAAAGAAAATAACTAAGTGATATAAGGACACATGAGCCAACTCTAAACTGCAGGCAGATGAGCAATACGGATTTGTGTATTTGATATTTGATTATGTGATTGCCTCCACAAATAGGCCCAGGATGGTGCCATAAACATCAATACATGCATTTTTTCTCTGTGAAATTTCTCTAAATAAAAATACAACAATTTCATTGCAACATAAGACTCTGATAAAACAAGGAATGGCAATCCCCCCCCTCCAAAATGTCTAACATATTGCCAGCTCATGATTATACATTGATTGCGTGTGCTCTATTAATCAGTAATCCATGGCACATGAATATTTCACACACAAGTTCCTGCACCATGAGTAACTTCTGAATGAAAAGAAATGAACAGATGTCCTAATCTACTCTGCAACGAGTCCAGGCTGAGTTTAATTACAATGTGCACAGTAGCACAAGCGAACCTGCCTGATTGAAGTAAACAGCGTGTGATTGTCAGCACATTATTCCCCCATCCTCCACTCAGAAATAACTTTGTGTTTAATTAAGGGCTGTGGAAAGTTGTCTTTAAAAGATGCGCTTCACACCAGACAACATCACTGTCTGCTAAGTAAGCCACAACACAACCACAGACACTTTCCAGACACAGAGCATAGTGTTTCATTTGAGAATGTACTTTCAGGGTGACCAGTCTAAGTGCCCCTGTCAACTACAGGCCTGACAGGCAGGAGGAACAACTCATTGTACCACTGAGAGGGGAGAGAAAGCAGCTGCTGGATAAAAACGCCAACTGAATCACCATTAACGTCAGGTGCTTGTAATTATCTCCCTCCATTTTTAAGCTATAGACGCCAAAATGCAATACCCTTGCCGTTTCTCCATTTTCCTCACAATATCACCGAATACCACCTGCCATAAAAATGTGCTTTAGGCTCGAGGGTGAAACTGACAAAAGACTTCAGTCAAGACTTTGCAAATGTGAACCTTTCTTTTGTATCGTGAGCACAAACTCCAGAATAGACACAATGTGTTTCTCATCACATCTTAAACTCCATCAGTTCGCAGTCAATTTTAAATTATCTGGATGTTCTTATCTGAACTTTGAAAAAAACAAACAATTATTCCTTTAGTCGAGTGGAGGGATTTTGCGTGGGGGCATTTTTGTAACCGTAAAATGTTTTTTTGGGGAACAGAAGTAGGAGTGGTTGTTCATCAACAGTGTGCATCTATCATCTCCTCATTTCAGATTGTATTTTACTTTTTTGAGATTTATGCGTGAGATAGTGCAGACTATTAAAATTATTGCACTGATACAGATGGCCTGCAGCAAAGTACTGAATAAACAAAAGGCCTTGTAGGAAAATATGCCGTCTGATTAATTAAGAATTAGAAAGTAGCGATGACAATAATGACACACATGTTTGTGTTGTTTTTGAGAGGACATTTACTGACATGATGTTTTCTTTGGATCATTTCTTTGAAGTTTGACCTTTCCCCTAAAGTCTTAACCTCCAAACCGCCCTCTGAAGAGGTAAGAGAAAGTCAGGGCCAGTCTGAAGGTGCAAACTGTATGAACCTGAAACTGGTTGTGACCATCAGAAGAGAGGGATGACATGTGTTAGAGCAAACTTATTTTGGTCCACCTCTTTACAAACATCTAGTTGTCAAACTTACATGAAAGTAGTTGTTGAGGATTAGAGAACTTTAATTTCTTTTCAATCTATAAATCATATTCCATCATCAAACTAATGCAGCACTCAGAGTACAAACCCTCCCAAGGTACAGTATAATCCAGGGGTCCCCAACCATTTTTGCACCACAGACCAGTTTAATGTAGGCCGACCTTCAAGGTGTGGTAGATAAATACAGCAAAAATAAAATAACCGGCATAAAAAACTAAAATTTCCGCTTTTTAAAGAAGCTCTCCAAAGATGTTTATTCTTTACTCATTTTCGCTAGCTTGTGGACTTATTTTGTTGGGTAACGTATCTGATCACATGACCGAGGCAAGCGATTGACGTGTCAAGAGACACAAGCGCAAGTTTAGTCGTAGGTAATCTGGGAAATTTTCAAAATAAAATGTACTTTCAGACTCTAATGGTGAATACAACGGAAACTATATAAATTATTAATTCTTTCTCTGCGCCCCATTAATAAATGCCTCACGAACCTGTACCGGTGGTTGGGGACCACTGGTATAATCCATCTTGTCCAAATAGACATTATCATCCTGCATGTGTGCAGATTTTCATTAAAAAAATGTTGTCAAAGAAGCAAAACATCTGACTTCAGTATATATCTACCACTTACTTCTTCTTTTCCCTCTCCAGCTCATAGACGTAGCTGTGATGTTTTGTTGCCCCTACTGGTTCTCTTTCTTCATCTTGCTACTAAAAGTATCAGAAATTAGATGCACCCTATTCAGACAGAAGCCCGTCAGTAATATCCTATCTCTCAAAAGTTTTTCCTTAACGTTGCTCACAAACAAACACAGGCAAAACATAACTTCCTTGTCAGAGGTACCAATAAGCCCAGTCACAGATTACAGAAATGGAAAAATGTTGTGGACAGAAAGATCAAACCAGAAAGGACATGAGATGCTTTAGATCTTTTCATAAACTCAAACGGCAGGATACCTGACTTAGGTTACTCCATTTATTGTATCATGCACTTACTGCATATTTTATCACCCTGAGCCAGAAGCTCTCTTAACATGTAATTGGCACAGACATTTTCAACATGGTGATCAGATGTAATGCAGTAAACTCCCAACGCCTCCAGCACCTGGTTCTTAATCCTCTCAGTTTGGGAAAATATAAGCTTATTTTGTTGAAGTGCTTTGGCAGGGAGTGAAGTTAAATTTGCATTCTCACTCTATGACAAATGCAAGGTCATGAACATGAATTAGCTTTTGTCTTATTTGTATTTTTAGAACAATTGTCTAAAAAAAAATCTCTTTTTGTTTGTTTTGGAGCATTTTTACACAGACAGGTCAATACTGCAATATGAGACTATTTAGCGTACAACTACCAATATGTATATCAGCATATGTAAATGTACCACATACTGAACTGTGCAAAAATGTTGCACTGTGGATGTTTACACTGTAAAAAAAATATGAAAAAGTCTGCAGTACATTATCCATAATTACAACACATAATGTATTTACACTTATATATTTGCTTACGTTGAAATTGATTTATTGATATTGATATTGACATTTTTTGACAATGAAATATTGAGTGAAAATAACCATTGATTGATTTAATTTATTCAGTAAAAATTCAATGCACATACAAAAGCACGAACTTTAAAAACTTACTAGGGTGACACAAGAAAGTGAAAACACTGATTTCCAACCAACTTTCAATTAACAACCAGCTGTAAAACTACAGAACTAATGCTAAATCCTTTATAATATATTTGCATAATTAAATGTGAACTTTAAGGTATTTTAAATGTATACATTTATCATGATACTTTTTTTAATGGAAATTTTTGTTATTTACAGTATTTTCATGTTTACATAACATCCTTATGATTTTATTTTTACAGTGTAGATTTTTACCCATCTGACAGTAGCATCAAGGGACCTTCACAGAACTGATCTCAACATCATGGAGTCAGTGTAAATTATTTAAAGAGAGAAGACAGTGAGACAGTCTGAATCTACAGAAGGACTGTGGCAAGTTCTCCAAGATGCTGGGAACATCCTGCCAAACACAATGAAAACACTGAGCACTTATAATGTGCTCAGGAAAAAATTAACAGCCCTTTGTATCAAATCAGCAACACTTCTTCTATTTACTGCAGTTTGTACAAAAGGAATTATTACATCATTAACTGGTATTTAAAAAAAAAGGATGTTTGCACAGTCTGCACATAGATACTAATGTTCAGAGATGTGGTTACTATATACTCTGTATAGAATGGACGAAATGAATGTGACGTCACCTGCTGGTTTGTGAGCTCGCATTTTAAATCCAAGATCGCCATTTGAATGTCGCCATGTTGGTCGTTTGGAGCCAGATGTGACCATATTTGGATATGACGGGAGGAGTGAGGAGGTGGATCTGACCCTTGAACCCGGGGACACTGTCGAATGTGTATGAGACTTGATCAAACCACACCCCTAAATATTTGTCTTTTTGAAGCCTCATATCTACTTCTTCAGATGGACCACCAGACCACAGCTGAGTTAAGCTAATGACATCAGAATGACTTGTGGAAAAAAGACAATAAGTGAGTATTTCATCATTAGAATTGAAGTCATTGGAGTCAGAGCCTAGTGGCCATTAGGGGTATTGCACTTTAAAGTATGGGGTTAGGCAAAATAAAATAAAATACTTGGTTAGGGTTGATAAAAATATGAAGTGAATTTGTAACAGGAAGTGTGCTCCAGTCCTTAGCATGAAAGCAGGGTGTGCTCATAGACTGTACGTACAGAACCTATGTTGTCACCGGGTTTGAAAAGTAAAACCATCCATCCATCTTCTATACCTGCTTATTCCTCACTAGGGTCGCAGGGGTCTGCTGGAGCCTATCCCAGCTGTCATCGGGCAGGAGGCGGGGTACATCCTGGATAGGTTGCCAGCCTATTGCAGGGCTAACATATAGACA